>JALIZH010008637.1:0-15771 GCA_030522465.1 Rhipicephalus appendiculatus | reverse complement strand
CTGTTCTCTGCCAAGATTGTTCCACATTACTTTAGTTTTATGCATATTAATTTTCAGACCTACTCTTCTACTTTCCGTATCCAGTTCAGTAATCATAAGCCGTAATTCGTCTCCCGCGTTACTCATGAATGCAATGTCATCAGCGAATCACAGGTTACCGAGATACTCTCCATTAACTCTTATCCCTAACTCTTCCCACTCTAGGGCCCTGAAAACCTCCTGTAAACACGCCGTGAATAGCATTGGAGAGATCGTGTCTCCCTGCCGTACGCCCTTCTTTATTGGGATTCTGCCGCTTTCTTTATGGATGACTATAGTGGCTGTGGATCCGCTGTAGATTTCTTCCATTATGTTTATATAGGCTTCGTGGATGCCCTGATTCCGCAGTGCCTGCATGACTGCTGATGTCTCCACCGAATCAAATGCCTTCTCGTAATCTATGAAGGCTATGTATAGGGGTTGGTTGTATTCCGCGCATTTCTCTATCACCTGATTGATAGTGTGAATATGGTCTGTTGTTGAGAAGCCTGTACGAAATCCTGCCTGGTCCTTTGGTTGATTGAACTCTAATGTCGTATTAATTCTGTTAGCAATTACTTTTGTAAATAGCTTGTAGACAACGGACAGTAAGCTGATGGGCCTGTAATTTTTCAGGTCCTTGACTTGATGAGGATTGATTTGTGTAAGGGTTACTGGCAAGTACCACTGAAAGAGGCAACCAAGATGTTCACGGCTTTTTTCACGCCTTTCGACGTCTACGAGTACAACCGGCTTCCATTTGGATGGAAAAATTCTGGCGCATGGTTCCAAAAGATGGTGAACACGGTGCTCAAAGATTTCTTCGGAAAATTTTGCAGCATGTACGTTGACGACATACTAGTCTAATCAAGATCAAGAGAAGACGATATTGCCCACCTCGCAATGGTACTTGGAGCGCTAAGTAAAGCACAAGTTAAAATAAACGTTAAGAAGAGCGAACTATTTTTGTCGAACGGTTGTGTTTTTAGGCAGGTCCTTTGATGGGAAGACTAAAAGCACGAAGGAAGAGCGTATTCAGCGGATAGAAACACTTGTCAAGCCATTCGATTTGCATTCACTTCGCGTTTTCTTGGGCCTCGCCGGACACTTCCGGGGGTGTATAAAGGACCATGCCGCAAAGACAGTGTTTGGCAGCCCTTACGCAAAAGGATGCCCCATTCGTGTGGTCTGAAGATTGCGAGCGCTGTTACAGCGAACTCGTCGAAATTATTTGAGCAGATCCTGGAATCACGCTGCCGGATTTTAACATGCCGTTTGAGTTGTGCACAGATGCCTCTCATTATGGTACCGGAGCCGTCCTTTATCAAAGAGACACCAATAAGCCTGTCGCACAAATGCTGCAAGTGGTTGGATATTTCTCCTATACCTTTACAAAGGCTCAAGTAAATTATTCTACCACAGAAAAAGAAGCCTTCAGCGTTGTTATGGCACTCTGGACGCCGACGCTCTGGCTAGACTTCATGTACCAGGGACAATAATTCTGAAGAAGTGAACCTTATCAAGTTGTGGGAAGGCTCTGATGACCTCAAGATACAAGATGGCAAGGTGCTGGTACCCGAAACTACGGTACCTATGCGACTGTACCATGACAGCCCTGAATGTGGAGGTCACGATGGTTTCAAAAGAACGTACAGGCAATTAACCCAAAGATTTACTTGGAAGGGCATGAACGAAGACGTGGCTGAATACATAAAGACATTTCACAACTGTCAACTTTCCAAAGCAAAGTTTAAGCCACGTGGAAACAAAATGATAATTCCACGGTACTGTGACACACCAATCGAAATATTGCACTTTGATTTTGCAGAACTGAGAAAAAAAGGTGAGGGTGTCAAGAAAGCCCAAGCGTTCCTAGTCGCAGTGGACGAATGCACGCAGTTTGTGGCTGCCAAAGCTAGAAGGGAGGATGCGAACTGTGTAATCTCTTTTCTAGAGAGGGACTTGTTCTGCAATGTCAAAGTTATTGTTGCAGACAACGGACCTGCTCTCCGAAGCGAGAAATTTCCGCGTTGGGCCACAGCAAAAGATATCGAGCTGCGTTTTCCTGCACCGTACCACCGGAAAGCCAACTCTCTAGCTGGGAGAACTATTCGAGACCTGAAGATGTTCCTAGCCTTGTACCCAAACTTCAAAGGCGGGTGGAAGTGCGCGTTGGAAGCAGCTGTCAACCGTTATAACCGATCGCACGCTGCTGCCTTAGGATGGAGCCCATTATTTCGTTTTCATAAAACCACCTTGGCTTCCTTCGGACAAAGAACTGTGTATATTTGAGAAAATCCCGCTGAAGGAAAAGGTTTTGGATTTGCAGCAGAAAGAGAAATACAGAAAAGCGATGAAGAAGGATTTTGACAAACGTCCCCAGTCAGCCATGCCCAAAATTGTACCTGGAGTCATGGTGCTGCTTCGAAAAGGCCTGCACTCAAAGAGTCCATTTGTAGGTCTTTATATGGTCTTGAAAACAGCTAGGCAACAAGGAAATCTCAGGACTATATATTACCAAGGACCAAGAAGCGAATTTGAGGAGGCATAGTTTGGGAATATACTGCAATACCATCCACGGAGGGCTGAGAATAGAAGCCCGGGAGGATGGAGAGATCCTGGCTGAAGAACCGACGAAGGAAGGAAGAAAAAGATGAAGATCAAGAAGTCTGCAACGGCGGTACACTGTGTGGATTATACAGTAAACGTTCCTTTTCTGTGTCCAAACGTTACAAATATATCAATAATTGAAATTTCGAAGGCAGAAGGTTCTTCGACTGCAGCAACGGAGGCAGGAATGGGGTTCCAGTCACTGCTTGGTTGCGGCAAAAAAGAAGCATAACAACTGTTACCGCGGCCCAAGGGATATTTCATTTTATGATTATGGTCGAACCGAGGAGACACATAATCTGGGGGAGAGAAAAGATCAATTTTAATGTTGAATTCAGGTAAAAAAATTGTGAAGTAGGTTTAAGCGGAAGTATTTACGACGTGGATAAAGCGTTGGTTGACCTAAAGTAGCTTTCATTGAATAAAAAACTGGCGTAGCCGTCCTTACGAGAAAGCACAAAACGAGCTTCAAGGTTCTCACTGGATTCAAGGGCTGTAGTTATTACAGTGCTGGATGGATCCCAAATAGAAGAAGTACATTCCACTTCGGATCTAACGAGCATTGTGTACAATTGAAGTTTTAAATCCGAAGGAACGGATGAAAAATTACGGCGTAGAAATCCAAGCACGTGATTCGCGTTATTAAGTACCTGTTCAACATGCATATTCCAAAAGTGGTTGTGATTTATATGGACACCAAGATAGCGACAATTTGTCACTGGGTTTAAAGTTCAGTTAATTAGGGCATAGGGAAATTGGTCACAGGCCTAGTTCGGTCCGGACAATTAAATCCAGGTTAACCAACTTTTCGATTACTTCGAAGTTACAATGCTACAAAGTGGTTTGTCTAGTCCAGCAGAGCACCTCCAGTGCGAATAATCTATTCTTTGTGAATTTTTTACATTGAATATTGGAAATAATTTCAGCCCGGGCATAATCTCTTTAGGCGTTCTTGACGATGAAAATTCCACACACTAATACTTTTCATTGGCAATCGCTCGCTCCTGGATGTCGACAGGAGCATGCATGCAACCTGCACACGCGACTTCCGAGAGATTGAACGGGTAAATTTTGAATTAATACGAGGCCCGTGCTACAAGGTCGCGGCCCCAGTCGTTCAAATAAGTGAAAGAGACAACCCCCCCCCTCCCCCCCCCCCAACATTTCAGGAATGTGATTCGTTCTACTGTCGCGGTAGAATGTTACATGATCAGCCTCCATACAGAGATCTGAGTTATGTTCGTTTGAATGATCATTCCTTTCACAGCGTAATTCATCACACAACAGCTGCATTTCGTGGTGTAGTTGTCCGCAGTTACGGCCGCCGCCGACAGTCCCCGTTCAGCCATCGCGCAAGGCAAAAAAAAATAAAAAAAAATCAAGGTTATAGCGACAAACATACCTTGGATTTCTGAGTCTAAATCGAATACTCTACCACGCACTCAACCTGTGATTAAAAACTTCATAAAAAAAAGGAAGAAAAAAAAGCGAGGCCTGCGCTGCACGCGCAGTACAGTCACAGTGACCCCTCGAGGAGCAACCTTCTATAGGCTGTTGTAAACTATCGCGGGGGTAACTACTGAAACTGCATTTGCAACAGCCATCATACTAGCCATCATCAAGAGCCATCATAATAGTGTGAAGTTGAGAAAAACCCCCTGTTATTTTTAATGCGAAGCAGTTCTAGTTGAACGGCAAGTATTGTATGTCTTTCTATCTACGTATCTATCTAGCCGCCTATATCTGGGCGCGCTCGTGATCACCTCCTTATTTTGTGGTACAAAAAATTGTATTGGTGAGTACGAGGGTTTGACTAATATATCTGGCTAGTCATAATAACGAAAAACTCTAAAATCCCATCGCGTTCATCGTAAAACATTTTCCACCAGACCGCGGCCCGTGTATACGGATACCCTTGCTTGTTGTTTACAACCCCAATAGTAATAGTGGCAGAATTTCCACCCCTTGCTCTCTATCGGGCAGGGCGGTCATTGACGCCTTTTGTTGTCGTTCTTGACTCTACAACAAGCCTTCGCTCTGTCGACCGCAAGCTGTGGTTTTATGAAAGGTAAACATATCTGACAGAGATATGTCGGGCAAGGTAAAAATTATACCATTAAACCGACCCTCCGGGCACGTTTTCTCTATAGCTTTTAATATCAAATTTAAAAAACTGGCCCCACGTTTTGACACCCATTCGCTCTCTTCTTCAGTGTGTCACTGTCCGGCCGGCTACGAAGCTAGCGACTTTTCTCAGTGCTGCCCCCCCACCTCACCATCGTACTTGGCGCCGTCCTCTGCGTTGTTTTTTCAATTGGTTCCGGAGACTATGTACATGCACACTCGGTAGGGTCTCAGTTGAGCGGCTAATATTTCCAGGTGTCGTTTTGATATGCCAAAGCTCTATGAATTGCCTATTGGTGCGGCTACCTTTCATTTTGCGAGCGTGTTTCGTGCAAAGTTGAAGCTACGTACATCGTTTCGGTGTTGCCGTATCAATTCCGGAAATTTTTCTCTCTCGCTGATGTAAGTAGCGTGTCAACCAGTGCATTGAACGTCGTAGACAAGCCCGGGGTATCTTTCTTTCAGCAGCTGGTCTTTTGGACGCGACAAGAGTCGCCCAATTGTTGATGCGGGTTTGTGCGACACCTGGATACCCTCCTTCTCCAACACCCTCGCCAGTTTCTCGCTGATTCCCGGAATGTATGGGACCGTGACAGGGTAGGACTGTTTGGGGAAGGCTTTATTGTTAGTGCCACTCTTTGCAGAAGAGGGCATGCGGGGGGAGTTTTTCCCCCCCCGCATCCACCCCTTGTCCATCCATCCACCCCTTATCCTAGGACTGTTTGGGGAAGGCTTTATTGTTAGTGCCACTCTTTGCAGAAGAGGGCATGCGGGGGGAGTTTTTCCCCCCGCATCCACCCCTTGTCCATCCATCCACCCCTTATCCTAGGACTGTTTGGGGAAGGCTTTATTGTTAGTGCCACTCTTTGCAGAAGAGGGCATGCGGGGGGAGTTTTTCCGGTCGTCACATAGTTGGTAAAATCGGCGAATAAAGCTCTCTGTGTACCCATTCTTCAGGAATTCGGTAGTGATCGCTTCTTTTTTTGTTCGCTTTTCTTTGAAGCTACAGATGACATTTGCGTGGTTCAAGAGCGTCTTGACAAACAGTGCCTTGTGGGCGGTGGGGTGATTGGAGTTGAACTGTAGATACCGGCCACCTCCAACCATCACACCGCTTACAGTTCAGATTCGATAAAGTTCATGTGCTTCACAAAACACTGTCACTAAGCATATGTCTGCTCATCATATGGCCATTAATATGTGTCTACAACGCCACTTATTTTTCAAGCTGAATGAATACAAGCTAATGATATTAATGTACTTTGATATGCAATTTTTTTTTATTTGTCCTGGAGATGGACAAAGTGGACATTACAAATTTTTGTCAAAAAGTGTTCGCACTTCCTCATAATTTGTTCTCTCGCGAATCCTCATAGTTGCATGGCGGCAAAAGGATGTCCAGAGTACTCAACTGTGCCAAGGTAGACGCTGAAAAACAAGAGCCTAAGATAATGTCAGATGTTAAATCGACTGTCTACCGCTCGGAAATTTTTTCTGATTGTAGCGAAAATGACACAATCGTTCATCACATCGGCGGAAACGAACATGCTTTTGTCCTATACAAAAGGAATGATACATTTAATTTGATATTGAACGTCGACAAAGAATGAACGCTAGCGTCACCCAACAGCGATGTAGTTCTATGTACTGGCAGGACAAGAAATCCTCGCAGGTAGACTCATGTTGCTTAAAAACAAGCATGTAGAACTTGAAATTGCATATTATGCACCTCTAGGCAGATTTAGGCTGCGCCAGAGAGTATCTTTTCTTTTTTCTCACGCGATCAAAGAGGCGCCCGGTGGCGCTCCCGGGGGCGCGTTCGCCTGCCTGCATACCTGCCTGCCTACGGTGGAGAGACGCGAGCACTGCGTCCGGCGCCGCTCATAACTACAAAAATATATCTTCGGCGAAAGCAGTGCTACCCACTTCAGGGAATTTTAAAGCCATGCCCTTGAGTCCAACGTAATCGAGTAACGTTGCGCGAGTCCTCATGCGTAAAGTGCACACCAGTATTCACCGAGGTTTTACATTGAAGAAGATTTTATCATCACGTTCCGCTTCCCCAAGGCGTCCAGGCTGCCTCTCATATCGCATATTCAATACATAACACGTAAACATAACTGAAAAAAAATTACACCATCTCCCGCTAAAGGGAACCATGTGTAGATGCGAAGCAGCGGGCGCGCGCGCTTACACTGGCGGCGGCGTTGCGCTGACGCTCATCGCGCCGTTGCGCAGGAGAGAAACCTGGGAAGGCGCAATCCGCTGTGATAGACCGGTGTTTCCTGCTGGAACATGCCAATCGCTGCTAATGGGCAATGAGAGACAGAAGACTCCGACTGGACACAGAGACCCGGCGCCGAACGGCGCCGAACGCGACCTGAAGTAGTTCATGGCGTGTGCCTCTAGCCATTTTACGCGCGTTAGTGAACCTTAGGACTGTAGTTCTTGCATTATTATTCTACTTTCTTACTTGCACTTCTCGTTTATTGTACTTTCTGGCTTTATTGTTGCGTTATTGAATGAATATTTTTCCCCCGTGTTCTGTTTTAAGCATCGGGACGACGTTTTTTCGGAGGGGGGAAATTGCCACACGCGTTTCTTGTATCAGTTATACTGCATTCGGTTTGCACCAACAAAAGACTACCAGCAATGCTCGGTGCTGACCACGCCACAGTGTTCGAGACCGTTTTGTTCAGATTGCACTAGATTATAGTCGACCGTTTTGTTCAGATTACACACAGGATGTGAACCGTCCAGCTTATCCTAGAGCTTGCCCGACCACCAGTGATAAGTCTGGAATGTTCGACGCGTGCATTATAAAAGACGGCGCGTTCCAACGATGATCAGTTTTTCGACGGCCGACAGCCGACGCTCTGTTCGCCACTATCATTGCACAGCGTGCCTTGCTTGCTGTAATCTCACTTTCCGTTTCCCGGCCACAAGTTCGGCCAAATAAACTTCCATCTTGGACAATTCACCTGCTGCCTTCGGCGACTTGACAACCAAGCGACAATATTACATGCATATCATGATTTACATGTTAGGACCTCTCATTTATTGTTATATCGTAGTTACAGCGCGACAACGGTGAGAAGAAAAACACGGACAGGAAAGAGCGCTGTTTCCTCATTTATGTTCGTCATGCGGTCACGTGACGCAATACCGATTCTCGTGTATATCAAGCTAGCGACCTGGGCGCAAGTGCACTATGAGCGTGGCATGTCAATCAAGTTGTACATGAGATGCATATATTGATTTTCATGTTACCACCTGTCATTTATGTTCGTCATAAGCCACGTCACGCAATACCCACTGTGGAGTATATCAAGCTAGCGAACTGGACACAAGCGCACTATGGGCGTGGCATGTAAGTGGCGTTGTACATGTAGAAGACGGGCAGATTGGGCGAGTTGGTGAGGTTCCATCATAAAAATACAATAGCGCTAACACACAGGACGAAAGAAAAGAAGTGACAAACACGGCGTCAGCGCCGTGTGCGTCACTTCTTCTCTTCGTGCTGCGTGTTAGCGCTATTGTATTTTTATCATGGCGTTGTACATGACATACATATCATGATTTTCATGTCACCAACTGCCACGTATGTTCGTCATACAGTTACTTGAAAACATTTTCAGCGCTAGCAAACAAGGATGTAGGGAGACGACAACACAATGCCCTAACTTCAACAATTTTATTTCCAGGAAACACCAGCTATTTAACCATACTAATCACCATCCGACAGCAAGCCTCCGACAGCAGGCTTGCGGTGCGGGACCGTTAAGCAACATAACCTGCCAAGTTTTTCCGGTGCTGTGAACACTACTTTAACGTCGACACGACTAGCCATTTTTTTAGATTATGAGAGGTTTTGTGCTGATAAGGCATAACTGCCACTCTGGTCCTACTTTTCGCCTGCTGGATGGCCGGGTCTGGAGGACTTCTGTCTACGTGGCATCTTTTGAGCAGACCCCCCGACAACAGACACCAAGAGCCATCGCGACCCTCTTGTGGATTGCGTACAAGAGGTGCTTTACGAGCTCCCGCTGACATGTGGAAATAAGCATATAGGTCAGACGGGAAGATGCATTAACGATCGTCTTCGCGAACACAAGTTAAACGTTAGAAACAAGAATAATTACGGTCATTTGTCTGTGCATTGTTTGGAGTGCGGTTTCGCACCAATGTATGGTTCTTCCATGATACTGGAGAAGCACAGAGATAATAACGTGATGGAGATTATTCAAGCCCAAGCCATCTCTCGCAATAGTGACACGTATATAAGTGCACCATCAATTGAGCTCTTAGATTGGCTCTTAGATTGGGCCTTTCTGGTTGGCTGCTGAGTGGAATGGTGGCGCTGATGTGCCTGGTTAAATAGGTGGTGTTTCCTGGAAATAAAATTGTTGAAGTTAGCGCATTGTGTTGTCTTCTCCCTACGTCCGTGTTTCCTAGCGCTGAACATGTTTTACCGTTTACCAACACGCCCGAAAAATGGTAATGCTAAAAGTCACACCGTCACGTCACGCAATACGAATCTTAGTGTGTATCAAGCTAGCGAAACGGTCGCGAGTGTGCCATGAGCGTGGAATGTAAATCATGTTGTACATGACATTGATTTTATGATTTGCATTTTACGACAGGTCATTTCTGTTTGTCATACAGACAAGTAACGCAATACCAAACTTGGTGTATATCAAGCTAGCGAAACGGCCGCCAGCGTGCCATGAGCGTGACATGCAAGTCATGTTGCACATGACATGTCATGATTTCCATATAACCACATGTCACTAAATCTTCGTCATACATTCACCTCACGCAATACCAAATTTGATGTATATTGTCACGTGGTTGTGACGTCGACGAAGGCAGCAGGCGACGTGTCCAAGATGACACTGTTTATTAGGCCGAACTTGTGGCCGGTAAACGGAAAGTAAGATTACAGCAATGCACGCTGGCACTGATAGCGGGGAACAGAGCGTCGGCCGTGGATCAACTGACGAGCGGTGAAGCGCGTCGGCATTTATAAGTGTGGCGCCAAATATTCCAGCCTTATTGCTGGTTGTCGCGCAAGCTCTGGACTAAGCTAGAGTGTTCGCGTTTTGCGTGCAGTCTTAACAAAATGATCTACAACAATCGCGAAGCTTATCGAACAAAAAGGCGCGGCTTGCGATGAGCGTTGCTCACAGTCTTTGTGGCCGAAAACCGAATACAGCAATTGTGAAAATTAGAAACGCGCGTGGCAATGCCCCCCCTCTGAAAAAGCATCGTCCCGATGCTTAGAACAGAACACGGGGGAAAATGCATGCAACAATAAATAACAACAATAAAGCAAGAAAGTACAACAATAAACCAATAAGTGCAGTCCTCAGATTCGCTAACGCGCGTAATACGGTTTCAGGCGCACGACATGGACGACTTCAGGTCGCGCACCGCGCCGTTGAGAGTTCGTAATGCCGTCAGGGGCAACCTCGTAGTTCAGAGCGCCTAGACGTCGAAGCACTTTGTACGGCCCGAAGTATCGCCGAAGAAGTTTTTCGCTAAGTCCACGTCGGCGTATCGGCGTCGACACCTAAACCCGGTCGCCGGGCTGGTATTCCACGAAGCGTCGCCGAAGATTGTAGCGGCGGCTGTCGGTCGTCTGCTGATTCTTGATTCGCAGGCGGGCGAGTTGTCGGGCTTCTTCGGCGCGCTGTAGGTAGGCGGCGACATCTATGTTTTCTTTGTCGGTGACGTTTGGTAACATGGCGTCAAGCGTCGTTGCCGGGCTCCGTCCGTAGACCAACTTGTATGGCGTCATTTGCGTCGTTTCTTGTGCGGCCGTGTTGTACGCGAAAGTCACGTACGGAAGGATAGAATTCCACGTCTTGTGCTCGACGTCGACGTACATGGCTAGCATGCGGCGATGGTCTTGTTGAGACGCTCGGTGAGGCCATTGGTCTGTGGGTGGTAGGCGGTGGTCCGGGGGTGGCTTGTCTGGCTGTATCTCAAGATCACCTGAGTTAGGTCAGCAGTAAACGCCGTACCTCTGTCGGTGATGAGAACCTCTGGGGCGCCATGTCGAAGGACGATGTTCTCAACGAAGAACTTGGCTACCTTGGCGGCAGTGCCTTTCGGCAGGGCCTTTGTTTCGGCGTAGCGGGTGAGGTAGTTGGTAGCCACGACGATCCATTTATTTCCGCAAGTCGACGTTGGGAACGGCCCCATGAGGTCCATCCCGATCTGCTGGAACGGTCGCAGAGGAGGCTCAATCGGCTGAAGGAAGCCTGCTGGTCTTGTGGGCGGTGTCTTCCGTCGCCGACAGTCTCGGCACGTCCTTACGTAGCGGGCGACGTCGGTGGCAAGGCGCGGCCAGAAGTACTTTGTCTGTACTCTTGCGAGCGCGCGGGAAAGTCCGACGTGTCCAGCCGTCGGGTCGTCGTGTAGTGCCTGGAGGACTTCTGGTCGCATTGCTGCAGGCACTACGAGAAGGTATACGGCTCGAAGTAGCCAGAAATTCTTCTTTATGAGAACGCCATTTCGCAAGAAAACGACGCGAGTCCTCGCTTGAAACCCTTTGGAACAATGGCGGTCTTGCCTTCGAGATACTCCACAAGGCCCCTGAATGCCAGGTCGGCTCGCTGTCGTTCGGCGGAGTCATCGGTCCATATGGTTCCCAGGAAGAAGTCATCCTCCTGGTCATCCGGCGGCGGGTCGACGGGGGCGCGAGACAAGCAGTCGGTGTCAGAGTGTTTTCTTCCGGACTTGTAAACGACGGTAACGTCGAATTCTTGAAGTCTCAGACTTCATCTTACGAGACGACCTGAAGCGTCCTTCAGGTTAGCTAGCCAACACAAGGCGTGGTGGTCGCTCACAACTTTGAAGAGCCTGCCGAGAGATAGGGGCGAAATTTTAACGTTGCCCAGATGATGGCAGGGCACTCCTTTTGTGTTGTGCAATAGTTGGCTTCTGCCTTGGATAGCGACCGGCTAGCATAACTGATAACCCTTTCCACGCCGACAGTTCTCTAAACAAGAACAAGTCCTACGCAGCTTGCGTTGGTGTGGATTTCCGTGTCGGCGTCTTCGTCGAAATGCGCAAGTATTGGAGGCGTCTGCAGGCGTCGTTTCAATTCTTTAAATGCTTCGACTTGCGCCGCTCCCCACTTGAATTCCACGTCGTTTTTCGTGAGCTGAGTTAGTGGCTCGGCAATGCGTGAAAATTGCTTGACGAAGCGTCTATAATAGGCGCACAAGCCGAGAAATCGGCGTACGGCCTTCTTGTCGGTGGGCGGCGGGAAGGCAGCGATGACAGCTGTTTTCCGTGGGTCGGGGGCCAACTCCAGACTTGCTGATGACGTGACCCAAGAACAAGAGTTCCTCGTATGCGAAGCGGCACTTTTTCTGGCTTAGGGTAAGTCCGGAGGCCTTGATTGCTTGAAGTACTACGTCAAGTCGCCGGACGTGTTCGTCGAAGTTTGAAGCAAAGACAATGACGTCGTCCAGGTACACCAGGCAAGTCTGCCACTTCAATCCTGCCAGTATTGTATCCATAACCCGCTGGAAATTCGCAGGCGCCGAGTAAAGACCGAAGGGCATGAATTTGAACTCGAAGAGACCATCTGGTGTTATAAACGCTGTCTTCTCTCGGTCTCTCTCGTCGACTTCAATTTGCCAATAGTCGGTCTTGAGGTCCATCGACGAAAAGTACCCAGCGTTGTGGAGTCGAGCCAGGTTGTCGTCTATCCGTGGGAGAGTATACACGTCCTTCTTCGTTATTTTGTTCAGGCGGCGATAATCGACGCAGAAGCGCAGGCTTCCGTCCTTTTTCTTCAATAACACCACGGGTGACGCCCACGGACTCTTTGAAGGCTGGATTATGTCGTCGCATAGCATTTCGTCGACTTGGTTCCTTATGGCCTCGCGTTCCGGCGTTGAAACTCTGTACGGGCTCTGACGTAGTGGCCTGGCACTTTTGTCTGTCATGATGCGGTGTTGTGTGACTGGAGTCTGTCGAACTCTTGACGACGACGAAAAGCAGTCCTTGTATTGCAGGAGCACGGTTTTGAGCTGTTCTTGTTTATGCGTCGGAAGGCTCAGATTGACGTCGAAAGTTAGTTGGTGAGCTTGGTTCGTCGTAGCATGTTCGGTAAACTCGGCGAGGGCGAGGGCGTCACTGGCTTCCACAATTTATTCGATGTACGCGACCATCGTGCCTTTGCTCACATGCTTGTATTCGTTGCTGAAGTTCGTGAGCATCACTGTTGCTTTTCCCTTCACGCAAGTGGGCGATGCCTCTTGCGATGCAAATCTGACGGTTTACAAGAAGGTGCTGATCGCCCTCGATGACGCCTTCGAAATGTGGGTTTTTCGGTGCCGACGGAAATGATGACGCTGGAGAGAGCCGGAACAGTGAGGTGCTCTTCAATCACGTTCAATGCATTTTTCCCCGGCCTCGTCTGGGTAGGCAGCGCTTTTTCTGAAGTTAGTGTTATCGACTCAGACCTTAGGTCGATGACGGCGCCGTGTTTACTTAGGAAGTCCATCCCAAGTATCACATCCCTGGAGCAGTGCTGTAGGATTAGAAAGCTAGCGGGATAAGTCCGGTTATTGATGGTGACTCTTGCTATGCAAGCACCGGCCCGGCCTCATTAGATGACCGCCAGCGGTCCGGATTTCAGGGTCTTGCCAAGCAGTCTTCAATTTCTTCAACTTCGCCGCGAAAGGCCCACTGACTACGGAATAGTCGGCTCCAGTGTCGACGAGAGCGGTGACGTTGTGGCCGTCGAATATTACGTCGAGGTCGCTGGTTCGTCGTAGTGCGTTGCGGTTGGGTCGCGGCGTCGGATCACGCCTACGTCGATTTGTTGCGCTGCTTGCTTGTAGCGTCGTCCCGTCTTCGTCGGTCCGCGACGTTTCGTCGGCAGGGTTTCGTCTGCTTCGTGTCGTGTTCTGCAGGTTTCGTCGCGTAGTCGTCGTCGGCGGCCGCGGAGGATCTTCGGCATTTCGTCGTACAGCAACCGCACCGCCATCGGTTGCTGCCCTTAGTTTCCCGGTACGGTATAGGTGACCGGCCCCGGTTTGGGCCAGCGTACTGCCGGTGGTGCGGTGACGTGTAGCGGCCGGGCAAAGGCGAGCGGGAAGGTCGTCGGGGTGTCCACTGGGCTCCGGAGAGGTAGTCGGCAATGTCTTGTGGTCGTTCACCGCGCTGTGAACGAGGCGCGTTGACGACGAAACCTCGTAGCCCCATCTGTCGGTACTGGCACCGGCGGTAGGTGTGGCCAGCTTCTCCGCAGTGGTGACACAGTGGGCGGTGGTCAGGGGCGCGCCAAACGTCGGTCTTTCTAGGAGTGTAGCGTTGACCGGCGGGTGGAATATATGTCGTCGGTGGCGGTGGCGTCTGGCGGCGGAACTGCGGCGGTGCGACGTCTTCACGTGGGCGCGGCGGGGGAGCGTAACGGCGTGCTGCGGCAGCGTAGCTCATGGCCTCCGGATGAGGCTGCGGTGGTTCGGGGATTCCCAGAGATTGGCGGGCTTCCTCACGAACGATATCAGTGATTGAATCCACCTCAGGAGGCGATGACGGGAACATGCGGCGCAGTTCTTCTCGCACAATGGCCCTCATCGTCTCGCGCAGGTCGTCGGAGCGGAGCCCTTGGACTTCGGTGATGTGTGGCGTGGAACGACGATCGTATTGCCGGTTGCGCACGTCTAGCGTCTTCTCAATTGTCGTTGCTTCAGCGACAAATTCTTGGACACTGGTAGGTGGGTTCCGCATCAGTCCCACAAAGAGCTCCTGCTTGACCCCTCGCATGAGGAGGCGAACTTTCCTCTCATCGGGCATGGCAGGGTCGGCGTGGCGGAACAGTCACGTCATTTCTTCTGCGAAGATGGTCACGTGTTCATTCGGCAGCTGCACCGTTGTCTCAAGCAAGGCCGCGGCCCGTTCTTTTCGGGCGATGCTCCTGAACGTGTCGAGGAATGTGCCGCGGAAGAGATACCAGGTTTGAATTTCAGACTCCCGATTCTCGAACCAGGTCCTTTCCGCGTCTCCCAGATAGAAGTAGACACGACGCAGCTTTTCCTCCGAGTCCCAGTGGTTGAGGGTGACCACTCGTGCTTAGTTCTCCAGCCAGGTCTCCGGGTCTTCGAACGATGATCCACGGAAAGTCGGTGGCTCCCTTTGCTGCTGCACCACGATGGCTGGCTGTGGCGCAGCGGCTGTCATCGTTGCCGCAGTCGAGGTCATGGCCTTGGTCTTCCGAGTCTTGTCAGGTAGTGGTCCGTACTCCGGTGGTAGACCTTGTTGCCGGCGGCTTGTTCGCTGCTCGGGGTTGTAGTCGATGTCTTCACGACTGACGCTGGATTCACGGCTTGACGGGGGTGTACGGTACATGAAAGAAGCAGCTCCTCCACCAGATGTCACTTGGTTGTGACTTCGACGAAGGCAGCAGGCGACGTGTCCAAGATGAAACTGTTTATTAGGCCGAAGTTGTGGCCGGTAAACGGAAAGTAAAATTACAGCAATACACGCTGGCACTGATAGCGGCGAACAGAGCGTCGGCCGTCGATCAACTGACGAGCGGTGAACCGCGTCGTCATTTATAAGTGTGGCATCGAATATTCCAGCCTTATCGCTGGTTGTCGCGCAAGCTCTGGAATAAAGTATAGTGTTCGCGTTTTGCGCGCAATCTTAGCGAAAATTGGGGCCCCCTAATCTTCGCTTTTAAGAGTTGAACACGATAGCGATATCCCTGTCCCTTCAATCACTTATGCATACTATGTAATGGGTAGCATGCTTTAAACCAGGAGCAATTATGCGCGTCAAATGTGGGAAATGTTTTCGAACTTGCTATGCACCCACTACGCGGCGTAAAGGGAATACGCGCGGTAATGTGAGTGCCGGTTGTAGTGGGTGGCTGACTTTAAACTATGAAATCGTTATGATAGTCACATATTCTGACGCCCGATGGCAATGTACGCTTGTACCACGCAATATTCCTGGGATATTACATGTTATATTGCGACGCCTATATAAATG
>JALIZH010008635.1:0-53053 GCA_030522465.1 Rhipicephalus appendiculatus | reverse complement strand
CCCAGGCCATTTGCGTGGCAAGCAGGTGTTCTACCACACAGCCACGCTATTGCTTGAAACTACTTCGGAAAAAAAAAACACTATATAAATGTCATTTAGTGGAATGAGTCTCTTCAACACATTTAATATAGCGTGGCAGAAGTGTAGGATTACATGGGCGTCAAAATGTGAATTTCGCGCTGAGTGGGTGTTTTAAAGGCCCACCCATTACGACACACTTAATAATTATCAGCTGCAAAAGCATCAACAATGTGAGGAGCTGCATAGGCTCGTGTGTTGCCTTACGGATGCATAGTGGGGGTCCTTCGCTGATTTACAAAAGGAAGAATTAGGGCTTAGTGGGCACTTAAAAACTGTACTTGCAGTGGACATTCTAGGATAGCTTGAAATGGCCAATGTTACGCACACACATTTGTTCGTTTCCTTACGGCACGGTTGAGGCATGCACCGAGAACTGAAGCCAGGGTAAACTGAGAAGGCGATGCGCACGAGGCACGATTACACTACCTTGTTCTACTCCTGAATGAGAAGCTCATGCATGCTCCTTTACATCTCTGTCTTTACACAATACAGATTTTTTTATAAAGATCAGGCCCCTGTCGTCCTCGCAAAACAAACTCTACACTGAGGCAGAAAAATTTTGTTGAAACGGCAAGCTCGGGCGAGTTGGTAGTTGAACAAGCCCTACACAGCGTACGCAAAGTATACGCAGCCCACTTGTGTACTTAAGACGACTTGCCATTTCTCCTGATGATATTCCACTGCTATGCACCTTTTTTTAAGGTTGGTCACGTAACACAGCAGTGGCATATTCTGCGTGCCTGGCACACTCAGTTTTGATATCACCAGGATTGGGCCCTTGAATTTCGCTTATCACCATCTCAAATTATGCGTGTTCTGGGGGATTTTTTAAAAAATAGCTAAGCCATGAATTGTCACTTCTTACAACTTTTCTATATAAATAACTGCCATAAAGTTAATCATTGAAAAGTTAATTAACACACTTTTGTTAATTACACATTTATGCATTTCAATGAAACTTTAGGTGAAGAAAAGTTTTTCTTCACAGCATTGAGTCCATTGGTGAAGACAACAGAGACCTGACTGTCAGCACTTTTCATAAAAATCTATTGTAAAAAAAACAATACACGGCCTGTATTTTTTATCTATGCTGAAAACCTACTGTGCCTCTAAGACATTACAGTTAATATTTCTGAGTTCCTTACCTCATGTTTATAGAACGTCTATTTGGCAGCGGTATAACAAAGCATATGTTTATCTGCGGTTTCAGTTTAACAAATTGTCACTGCCTGTGCAGAGGCAATAAATTGAAACTTCTGCTGGTGCTAGTAGTCACATGGCTGACTTTCATGCGATTTTAACCGCGGAGCTCTTTAAGCGTGTAGTAATTCCGGCGTCGGATTGCAAGAACTAGCTAAGGGTACGTGCCACAGAGAGCAGGTCGGTGCCAAGCAGCTGCTAGCATAGTATAGCAAGGGGGTGGGAAGGGAGTTGAGAGTGAAGAGGAGGGAATGGGGCAAAACGTAGCTTTGTATAGTCTACAAGGAGATGTATAGCAATGAGATGGGAAAGGTAAGTGCGGGTTGCAAGTACTGATGTTAAGATGAGGAAAAAAGAAAAGAGGGGAGAGGGCAACATAAAGAGATAAAGAAAGAGGATTTTCCCCACTAATGAGGAGAGAGTAAAGCATGGCATAGCCTTGTACAGTATGTTTAATTGTGTGCTGAGCGGCTTCTAGCATGCGCAGTACAGTATAGCAAGGGAGTGGGAAAAGGGAAGTGAGGAAGAAAGAATGGAGGAGGGGCGAGAGTAAAGCCTTTAACAAGGGCATGGGAAAGGAAGGTGAGGGGAACTGATGTTAGTGTGAGGAGGAGGGAAAGGAGGGGTGATAGGGTATGCCATAGCACAACCATGTACAGTATAGCATAGCAAGGAGTGGGAGAGAGAAGTGAGAGTGAGGAGAAGTGATGTGAGGGTTAGGAGGAGTGACGGCAACTTAGAAAGCCATAAAGATGAAAGGAAATATGTAGAAAGAGCTAAAGAAAGAAATAAACATGGAAGAACAAAGATGAAGAAACTCAATCTGCGTTCTCCAAGTGGTGGTGCTCAACTGCTTGCCAGCTCTGCTGTTTACTCGGATTGCACAGGCGTGGAACTGGCTTTAATTGATTGGTGAATTATTCTAATTGCATCGTCGCGTGACAGTAAACAGCCGCTATGGAGGAGGAGTCTGTTTTCTGGGGTCTGGGTATGGTGCAGGTCAATGCTTCTATGCCTTCACAGCAGCAGAGAGAGAGCATGAGGCTCACGCATGGTATGCCAAAACCATGGCGTCGGCAGGATTTTGTCTTGGGGGGGGGGGGGGGTGCTTACCCGAGTTGCATTGCAGTGAAAGTGGAGGTGGGGGGGGTGCAGAGCGCTGGTGTTGCGTGTGTGCGGTGCAAGTGCTAGTGTGGCTTGAGTGGGGGCAAGACCCCCCTGCCGACGCCCATGGCCAAAACCCTGGCGCATATATCAAGCATTACTCTATCCGAGTCTATCGTCTCTACACAGCTTAATTACGAATTATGCACTGCGCGTGCCATGCTTTAGCGTCCGATTTCCTGTTTTATTGCAATTATATGGATAGCAATTATATAGACACTCCAGGTGCATTTTGCTGTCGCCGTGATGTTCCGCATAAAATTTAAATAGATAACATTGGCCCCGCGCGTCGAATATTCTGTGTACGAGGGTCGCGGCTCAAGTGGAGCGAAGACGTGCTGGCCGTCTCTCGTCGAGCCAAAGGCTCACGAGGGGGTCATCAAACGGGTCCCAGAAGTGCGGCTGCGTCTCTTCGACAGGAACTTCGATTGAACGGGCGCAGTCGCGCACGTATCTTATAGTGACAATGATCAGCAGTCAGGCTCATGCCTTTTTGTGTGTGCTGCGTGGTTTGCGTTGAAGCGAGGACAGCACGAAGGTTGATTCGCTCACCGCAGCGGCCGCGTTCCCTTATGCCAAATTGGATGCAAAAGCAGTTTGCTGCTAAGTTCTAACCTTTGTTGCTATATTTGCACTGCTTTCTTCGTCCTTGCGGCTAAACTGTAACATTTTGCTATTCGCCGCGTGTAAAGTAACGAGCGTAAGTAGCCGTAGAGGCGGAAGCAGTAAACACAGCGAGCTCTTGTATCTTGCAAGCGACTGTTAAGGGGTATTCACACGGAGGATAACTCCTCGGGGGAGAAGCGAGGATTGTAGATCACGTGACAAAGACGTCATGGATTAGCAGTAGGCGCGACCTCTGCCTCCTTGGAGGAGACGGGGACCTTTTCCCCGACGGGTCAAACTATCCCTCCGCGGTGGGGGGATATGGCGGTATTTCGTGCAGGTGTTTGGCCACATTGTTGACTTTCTTGGAGAGGGTGCGGCGCGCTGGTGGTTTCGTTGTCTGCAGCCGGTGAAAGAGCAGGCGGTGCAATACACCAGAGTAGTCTGGTAACACTGGTCTCCCCCCCCCATTCTCCTTGTCCGTGTGAGCGGGGGACATTTGGGGGGGTTTTCTCCTCAGCGAGTTCACGTCACTAGGCTCTGCCTTTATCCCCCGAGTATTTCTCCCTCGTGTGAATACCCCTTTATCCGATTGTAAAGAGTTTATCATAAATATTTACGCGGCCTATTCAGATTTATCGTTCCGACGAGGCTCAAAGGAACGATAATATTGGATGTTCAGCTCGAATAAGCTAGAAAAGGGGTCGGCAACCTGCGGCCCGTAGGGCATTCTTATGCGGCCCCCGGCACGTTGTCAGAACCTACCTCCCCCTCCCCCCCCAACTCCCCTTGTCACTTCCTTTTTTCGACTGCATCTTCCTATCTCGACTTTGAAGAAGTTCTTTCACTATTAAACAAACATGATTGCTCGTCCAGATTAAATAAACATGATTTCTATTCCAGTTGTGTACATTATGGTCAATTCGCCAAATTTTTCTCCTTGCCTGCAAAGACCCCCGCCCTTCCACGAATAGACTTCTGGCCCCCCACCATGTCAGCTTTATGCAACCTCGGCCCTCCGCCTCAAAAAATTTGGCAGATCCCAAGTACCATGGGAATCGATATGTTATGCGAAGCATGCGCAGGCAAGGTGACTGCATGGGTTCGTAATTTTTTTTATTGAGCGAAACGTTACAAAATGACGCTGAAGATATGTACAAATGCATGCACAGACATATGTTGAACAGTCGCATATGTTTCATATAACCAGTTGTTTACAGTTGCATAACGATGCCAACAGAAACATGGGTATTACCAACACCAGAAGCGGTAAGCTGATATGTAGCACTTGTGCTTGCGAGGATGGTATTTCTGCATAGTGCTTCGTCGACCACCTGCAGTGGATGGCGCTTAAGTATGCAATTGACTTTAAGCCGACATGACACCTGCCTCATAGGAGTACATATGTAATGTTTATAAAATTAGATAGCCAGCATTGCAACAACAACTGACGTCTCACCAACATTACGCCTGCACAGGGTCTTTTTCCGAAGCAGTTTCGAGACCTGGCCTGGCTCTACAGCATACTTGATTGCCACGCAGATTGCTTGATTTCGATTCCTGCTGGGACCCTGATATTTATTATTTGCATTCGTCGGGTCAATTCTGCCGACGTAATTTTTTCTTAACGCTATCGCTTTTAGATTACTAATGTCTGTCCTCGCCGTTCCTGGTTAGATATAAATTGTCAAACACCTGTGGTCATACCCGCTTACCACGGCCCTGTGGTATACGGGTATGTGCCACACGTGTCTGCAGGAAAGGGTTTGACGGCGTATGCGACAGGATTTTCACTTTATTCATGTCATGGACCAGCCAGACATATTCGTCATACCTCTTACCCTTCCCATACAAATTTTGGTTTGGAGGCGATCACGAGAGCACCCAGACATAGGCGGCTAGATAGATAGATGCGTAGACAGAAAGCGCAAAAGTGCTTAGAGTACGCAAAGGAAATGCTTCGCATTTAAAAGCTGCCGAACCCTGATCTAGAACGTGTTCAGCTGCTGAGCGTTTTTAAATGGCACTGCGCAGCTACCAGCAGCCTTATCACTGTACGGGTCGAGCGCGATATTGGCAAAAATAAGCATGCCCCGTGCAAATTCCCCGGGAACTGCGTTGCATATTGGTTTATTCGAATTTGCCATTTATTATCTACGAGCACTGCTTTGCAGAACGGCATTGCCCTGCGAAGTAAGCTGCTTCAAGTTTTTTTCTGTAAAACGTTGCGTCAAGAAATATCGTCGTCGTTGATGTTATTATTTCTCATTATCCAGATGAAGCAAGGAAATGGGATATAAAGTGCTTGCTCCCCCCCTCCAATACCACGATCTTTCCAAAACTTCACACCACCCCCCCTCCATCCCTGACGGACGCTCTGAATGCGCTACTGCATCGCCAAGGCCAACTGTGGGCACTAAATATGTGACATGCTTTAGGCGTGACTCGAGTGCGATCACCTTCGTTGCTGTAGGCATCCCTGCGGAAACTCCTCAATTGAAGTTCGCGCCTTGGCACAACGAATGACCCCACGTGACTACAATCGGAGGCAAGGAGGCAACACGACACAACACAACCGCACATGGCGCCGTTTGTGTAGTGATCGGCCGAACTGTCAATTTGGCTTTTTCTGGTGAGTCTGCTGCTACCTCAGTCGAACCCACCGAAAGCACACTTGTGGCTGCCGAGTTTGTGGAGTGAGAATGCCCCAGCGATGCTTCGTGCCGGGTTGTTCGGACGCACCGACGAGCAGCAACGGCGAGATGCGCCATTACTTTCGGCCTCCGAGGGACGACTCCCTGCTCGAAGCGTGGCACGAGGCGATTGCCCGGCCCGACGACAAGAAGATGAACTCCAAGTCGCGGGTGTGCCACATTCACTTTCATGCCGAGGACATCATGAAGGAGTTCGTGCACAACGTAAACGGTGAGCTGGTCGTCATACCGCGCGAGAAATGGGCGCTCAAGGAAGGCGCCATCCCGCTCATATTTCCCTCCTACCCGAAGTTCCTCTCCAAGAAAGTGTTCCTACAACAGCGTCAGAGCCGCACACGCAGGCGTCCGCAGCCGTCGCTCTTCGATGACCTCGAGCCTACCCCGGACGAGAGGCTCGACGACGACATCGAAGACGACGATGGCGCGACACCGGAAGCCGTGCACCAGCGTGCGATTGACGAGGCCAAGGAGGCCGCGCGACGTCGCCTCTTCGAGGAGATATCGGCCATAGCGGAGAAAGGGGAGCGATTCCACGGCTGGTGCGTTGATAAGGCGGACGACGACGCTGTCGCTTTCTACAAGCTTCGATTTCGCGACCGATTGGTCCAAATCGACCGGGCTGTCGTGGTGGCGAGCGACGCGAGACTCACGCTGAGCGCCTCCGGCCGCCCGGTTCCCTCGAACGCCTACACGAACGCCGACGGCACGCTGTTCACGGGCCTGGACGGGCTCAAGTCCTTCCTCGACTTCGTGGCCGGTCTCAGGGTGTGTGCCGGGTGCGCCGCGGAGCTGTACCCGCACGTCAAGTGGTCCCTAACGGCCTCGAGGCACGGCGGCTCGTGGTACCACAAGTCGTGCGCCGTTCTGGGCACGAGGCCCGTTTGCCCCCCGTGCCACAAGCTGCGCAAACTGTTCGGAAAGCGGGTGCAGACGCCCCACCGCTGTCGAAGCGCAGGTGTGAACGACGACGCGGCTCTAGCGAGGCTCCTGCGCCGCAAGGTGATTCGGGCGACCGTGCGCAGAGAACGGATGAAGCAAGAGCTACGCGCCATCAAGAAGGAAGTGCAGAACGTCAGCAGGCATATGGTGGACAGGGTTCTCGAACTCTTGCCGAGCGATCAAAGGGCCTCTGTGACGGCCGCTCTTAGGCAGGGAGAATGAACGTGTGGTAGGTGTTCTTATAGGCGCTCCCGTACAGAAAAACATTTCTGCATCGTGCAATGGAACACATTCCGTCGTGGCCAGAAAAAGTAATCTCCAGCGACGGCATTCACGCCTTGTGTCTGATGAATAGTTTGACACCCAGGGGCGTAGGCATAAACTTTTTTTAGGGGGGGGGGGACACCACCCTGATCTGAAGTGGGGACCGGCAGGCAGATGTGGTCGAGTGTCATTTTGTGCTCTGTGTGTCATGGAAAAAAAAAATTATGGGGTGGGGGGCACGTGCCCGGTGTGCCACCCCCTGGCTACGCCACTGGTGACACCGGTGTATTGAGTAGCCTCAACCAATGTAAATACAAGTCAAAATTCTTATAGTATCAAGTTCGATGTTAGTAAATGCCAAAGGAGGAACTTGTTTTATGCCGTGACATGTTTTGGCTAGTTGGTTCAGTTTCTTTGAGAAGGCACAGATAATAATGTCATGTGCTGGTCTTCAATGTCATTTTCATTTGCTTGTTATTTAAAATATGCATTTCCTCAGCTTCTTTGACCACTTCTGAAGATTGAACAATTTGCACAATAAACTATGGTACATGTCTCACTGACCTAAGGTGTTTACTAGCTTGAGCGACAATGCGCTTCCTTGGAAAGGAGACTGTGGTCAGTGTGCATGTGCCAATCATTAGCCAATCCCCCAGATGCATGTCATCCTAACTCTTTCCATGCCATGCTGTTATGAATTATGATTTAAAAAATGACTGATTTCTTTATTGTAAAACGCACTTGCCAACTTTTTTCACACCGGGGTAGCAGCTTGTTGTCGGCGTTGCCGTTTTCGCTTTCACAGGCGAGAGCGCGTTTACGATCGTTTTCCTCCATGTCAGAAAGAGAATGTGTGGTCTGGAACATTGCTTATTCTTCATTGTCATCAGCGTCATCGTCATCGTTATGACGTATAGTGGGTACATTCCATGTGCTGTGCCGTGATGGCAGAAAGAGAATGTGTGGTCTGGAATGCGCTTATTCATAATATTAAATGTCAGCCTACATCACTTGCGGCGGTCATGTGCACGGGAGATATAGCGAACTTCTTTTTCCGTCAAGGCAATGGACGAGACGCTCACGCAGTTATCGCCAGGTCTCTCGATTTCTGCTGCCTCAATTATCTCGCGCATTAACTGAGAACAACAGTTTGTAAGTTCAGCGCTTGTCTTTCTTTCTTGTCCTCTCTTGCGCTGTTGGACACTATAATGAATTTGCTCCTGCTTTCGTAACAGTTCCATACTTTCACTGTCTGACAAGATGTGTGGTGCTGGCACCATAGCAAAGTGTTGAGATGAAGCCAAGCTTGCTCGTGGCAGTGCAAGAGCAGGAAATGTATTTGACGGGCTGAGCTCATCCTAGGCCATTTTCACCACACACAAGCACATCTTGCCAATGGCATATAAGTGTTTAAATATGTTCTGGCAATAGCACCCGATCCACAACAGACATCTTCAATAAAGTGTGGCCGCTTGATTGACAGTCATTATACGACAAAACAGCCAGGATGCTAGAGGTAGTCAGATCTACTATGGTTTTTCAGTTGTGATTCAGTGATTACTGCAGGTGTTGTGGTATCATTTAACATTGTTGAAAAGGGTTTTTTATAGTGTGTATACATATAAAAGATGCAGCGAGGTATACGGGTCAAACTCCAACATGTCTGCTCATCTACCCACACAGTTTTGGTATCAACAGGGCATGGCATCGGGGATATGCAGTAGATCTCAAAAGAAAACTTGTACTGGTCTACCAATCATCTCTAATGGCTTTTGGCACAATTTTTTTCCCTGCTGGACCCTGTGATAGCCTGCTAAACTGACAACAGTGGATGAAAAAAAAAAACTTCTAAATGATGAGCTTTTGGTTTGGTTAAATATATCAGATAATGATAATAGTACAGTGATAATTTAATAACCTGGCAAAGCAAAAGGAGTTCAAAATTGACAACCAGGCTTTAGGATGTATGCAGAACTATCTAGCTCGATTACTAATGGGGGAGCATACTCCTGCGAAGGAAACTCGGCGAAAAATAAGGATGGGGGTGAAAAAGATACGGCAGGTATTCCCCGAACTATGACCAAAGCAGAAAGTGTGCGATTTTGCCAGTACTAACGTGTCAAGCAGAAACTTTGAGAATAACAGAGGCTTGAGATGCTCAAGTTAAGGAGTATGCAGCATTTGAGGGAACGGAAAATGATAGGAATAACATTAATTGATAAGGAAGACAGTGGAGTGGATCATAGAACAAACAGGAGTAGCCGACATTAACTGGCGCCACCTATGAAAAACTGTCTGTAAATGTGTCAAATTGATACATTATTTCAAGGCACCCAGTATTCTGTTGCAACAAAAATAATGTCATATGTTAATTTATGCATGTTATTTTAAGTAATCCCAATTAAGTTGTAATTAAATATCTATTTATTATGAAGTCATTCATGCTCTGTTTTGGCATAAATAGAATGTAATCTCAGTGTAGAAATACAGTGCAAGTTCATTTTTGGTTATGTCCATTTTGAGCAAAGAAAAATTATACTTTTCGTGTGGCTCGCAGGAAGCAGCATGTCGAACATGGTAGTACCTTCAGCAAAGAGATCATATGCAACAGTAAACTTCAAAATGAAGTTAAATGAAGACAAATTTATTATGCCGGAGGTTCAATTCATCCAAAGCTTGATATATCTTTCTCTTTCTCAGACCCTGGTTGATAAAAATAACAAAATCAAGTAGTGTACACAATTGTGTACATAGCGTCCCAAAGGGTTAAGAAAGAAGGGCACCTGGGCAGGTCGCATTAACGTGTGGGTCAGTTCAGGGTTCCTAGGTGAATTGGAGATAATTCGGAGTGGCCTTCATCCTGTAGTGGTCATAAATGCCCCAGCCATTTTTGCGACCATTTCAAACGTATTCGAGATAAACTGTCCTGATTTATTGCATTGAAAACTGTTAGTTGCTAGAATATTTGGGAGATAGATAGATAAAAATAATCACAGCATATCCACAGAGTGAATGATGATGAGTGGGCAAAGCTCTGGAGGTTCATCGGTAAACCGTGAATCTTCCGTGAATTTTCGTCCAGTACATCATCAAAGACGTGACAAACACTGTGTGTATATATACAAGAATTTTATTTATTCGTAAATGGTAGCTAGACGTGGCTTCCGGTCCCCCTTCATTATAACGGCTTTATGGTCAGTGAAGTGGAGGGAAAGGGGTTCTTATATGGCTCCGTAGAGGATTCCTATAGGGGAGAGAGGGGGTGAGCGTAGAGGAGGAGAGGACGCACATTCGCTGTGGGGATGTGGAACGCGGACACCGCTCCGTAGAGTAGAGGATTCCTAGAGGAGAGAAAGGGGACACGCGCGCTGCTCCGTACAGTAGAGGATTCCTAGAGGAGAGAAAGGGGGTGAGCGTTGGAGAGGGGGAGGGGACACGCATGCTCTGGAGGGGTGTAGGACACAAGAAGGAGGGATGGACTAAGCCCCCGCAAGCACATCAAAGCAAGATCAAGGAATGGAGCCAACCTGGGCGACAGACACCACCTGCCTAGCCATTGCTAAGCTGCCACTCTATGCTCTCGACCGTGACTCTAGTGACTGTAGTGGTGGTGGACGGCCTTATTGTACTACAGTGTTCTGCTTGACATAGATGGCCTCACCGCCTGCGGGACGCTCTGCTTCCTCGGTGCACACGATGGGAACTAGAGGTGGTCTGGAACGCGCTTATTCTTCATGGTCATCAGCGTCATCGTCATCATTATCATGAGATGCTGCCGGTTACGCCTGACGCAGGACAAGGTTAGACTAAGAGGAGCTTTGCCCATAAAACTTTATTGAGGTCCTGAAGGAGTGCCACCCCGTTTCATAGGGGGAGGATGCGGGCCGCTCCCACGTAGGGACGGGGAGGCCTACCTCACCGCCGCGTCGTGGGCCTTCTGGACAGCCTTGAGTTGTAGGAGGACCGGGCGAAAAAAATTTTTTGGTTGTGTGGGACCCTTCTAAATTTCACTTAATGTCGTGCAAGTGATGTTTGTTAGATTAATTCTGAGAGTATCATTTCGCGTTTCACTACCAAATCTCGTTTACATATTTCACAGAGGATTTTGTGTAAGTTGTTGGAAGCTAGGGGCCAATTATTGTATGCCGAAGCAGTTTGCAACATACATACCTCCATCCAGTACTGAGGGAAGAAAAAAAGGTGTCATGATTAAGCGTGATATTGTTTCTGGGCCAGAATTGTAAATTTTGTTGCTAATTTTCAGAAAAAAAAGTGTATGTATAGGCATAAATGCACAGTATCTTTGCAATTTGCCCAATATGCAAGGAAAGCATGTGCCAGATATGCAAGGAAAGCAGTTATGCCAGATCCACATTCTAGTTTTGCAGTTTGTTGATTAGCAGCACAACAGGACCACACTAAGTTGTCTTATTTGCAGTTGGGATGTAAGGTGGCAATGTTATGGTAGCATCATGTATTTTCTGTGGAAGTAGAGGCATGGAGTACACATGTCGACCGTTACTCACCTTGCCAGCAGAAACACTCTGGCATCAAGAAAGGACAGGGTTAATGGCATCCCACAACGTCCTGAGGAAGTGCCCGAGCTCATCGATGACTTTCCTTTCAGTGTATCGATGTTGTTGTCGTAAACATCTTATTTTTTTATAGTACCACCAGTATTACATGAAATGCTACAACCACAGTTTAATATTAATTCTAAAGAAGCAAGGAAGACATAGGAGTTGTGGTCATCGTCACTCCAACCTATGTCCACTGCCACAGGAAGGCCTCTCCCAATGATCCTTCACCGATCCTTACAGATCCGTCTGTGCTTTCATCTAATACTCTTTCTTCAGAGCACAATGAAACCAGCAAACGATAGCATAAGCCTTATGGAAAGAGGTGCATATAATGTAGGTAACCTATTTGTTTTTACCAACATACGGAGCATTATTATGAAGCGAGATGGTTTGTCTTCCATCGCTGATGATTATGTGACAGATGCGATCATATTAACAGAAACTTGGCTCTCAAGTAAAATTGTTTACAGTGAATATCTTACACTGCCACAATAATTACAAGTTCTTTAGATTTGAGGAAGAGCAGGTGCTGGTGTGCTGACTGCAATGTCAACATGTCATTACTTTCAGGCTATTCCTGTCATGCCCTCGCTGAATATTGTGTGTGTTTATTTCGGATGACGAGAAGTTATTATTCAGTTCTGTTATTGTGCACCTCAGTCCTGTTCAACGTTTTGCAATTTTTTACATGACAGCCTGAATAGCATTGTCATAAGATACCCTAATTCTCCCTGACCAGTTTTAGGGTGACTTTAATTTCCAACAGGCCTTGTGTGGGCAGCAGTAGTGTGGCTCCTTGTATCTGGATACTAATCAGCACTCTATTTTCATTAATCCCTGTCATGATTTCAACTTGACACAGTTAGTAAACCAACCTATGCAAACTTCTGCTACCTCGTCAAGTGAGTTAGCTTTACTCCTTATATCAAATGCAGATGTGATTTCAGAATTTAGATATTTAGCTGTGCTAAGCGACTGTGTCCTTGTACCTCAAAACTTACACTTGTAAAATCTTAAACCAGAACATGCTTCATCAACTTGGAACCCATCTACAGCACAACCAGCATACTTACTTGAAGCCATTCTGATCTGGCCGGCGCGTTTCATTGCATGCTATTATTCCTGCATTGCAAGTATATCCACCATTAAAGCTTGCCTTGGTCTGCCAGAACTGTCATCAAGATATCGCCAGATGCCCATCAAGATGGCCAGTTATCCCTCTTTCATGAAACTTATTTTACCGATCCAAAATTTTAAAAATTGGCTGTGGCTTAACTTAGTTATGCCTGGGTGTGCGTAGCAAGAGGTACGGTTGATCTCATTGTTTAGCTTGGTTCTCTGTACGGTTACACTTCTTGAGGCGTGCGGCTCGCTGCCTCCTCTTGGTTTCGTTCCGACGACGAAGCCTGGCTTCTTTCAGTCTCTCCGACTCGCTTTCCATATCTGCCGACGAATCCCAACAAGCCGCCCCTTCTATATATACGATGCAACGCCGGCTCCTCCTCTGTTGTTGCAACGTGGTTTCACTGGCTCCTCCTCTGACGTCATGCCAGATGGTGCGGCAAGCGGCGCTGCCAGCTGAGGCGGTTGCTAGACTGCGGCTCATCTCGCAGTGTGGCCACTGGCCACAGCGAAACGGCGAGAATATGGCCAATGTAGCTCTCGCTGCAAAATGATCTACTCGTACCACCTCTTTATGTGACACCATGCTTGGCCACAACATGAAGGAAAAAGTACCAAGCTACCAGACAAGCTTTCCTCTCAATCTTGCTCAAGACAGCATTCGAATAGAACCACCTCCCCGCATTAGTGGCCAGCAACCCAGATTATTAATCTTTTCAAGCTGCTTTATGTAACATTGTTTACTATATATGTGACCACTTGTCTCTCTAACACCATTAGGCAATGAGAGTATTTTAAGTAAATCCTGCCTCGTGTGTGCCGATTCTGTTTTATGCCTGCAAGCGTCTTTATTTGATCAACCCATCTGACTCTCTGCCATCATCAGCTACTTTTCCTATCCCTTGGTGTTCATTTCCATTGCCCTAAATGACCATTAGTTATCTGTCCATAGTCACCACTCCTGCACATGGGGGGCAGGAGTGGTGATTCCCCCCCTCCTACCCCCCCTGATCGCCTGGGAGGTGAACGCAAAGTCTGCCCCATACTTTCACTTCGTCGAACCTGTCCTGTCATTGCTTAAAGAGAAGGGTTACAGCCATGCAGGTTTTTGTCTGACGATAATGGCGACCAAGGACACCTGATGTTGCATTCCAAGAACTGTTTACTTCCCATCTTTACTACCGGAAAGCTAGGGACCGAGGGCAGTTCATTGTAAGAAGCGTCATCACTAGAGGCCGGATTTTCTGAGGCACTAAAAAAGCGAGTTTTAGCCGCCAAAAATAGGCAGGTAAAACACAGTTTTCGGGCCTCCAAATTGAAAATATAGGCACAATAAATCTTTACATAAATTCAAATAAGTTCACACAAAGACGTGTGTGACATGTATCCACGACAGGAAAGCGTCAAATGTTATTCTTTATGATGGCACAAAGGCGCTGACGATTGAACAGAGCCATGCCATTGTCCTTTTTCACGCAAGGTTCGCAGAACATGGTCTCTCCTTTTATTGTCTAGCATGATGAGTCAAGTGTCCAGCATTGAATCAACACACTCCTGAGTCTCTTTCCTTCAAGTGTCGTTTGGAAGGGCAACACAAAAGACCAAAGGGGAGGGATGCCTCGTATTAGCTGGGCTTAATCATGTAGGGTCAGTTTCTTCCCTATCGGTGAACACCATAAAGGGCCCCTCACAAGGACTGAGCATTTCGAGTGGACAAGTGCACTGGGTGCTCACGATCACGTCTGCCAAGATCTGCAACACTACGCAGCACGGTAAGACGTGAAACTCAACACCACTTGCCCTTCTCACGGTTGCACACCCCAAGATGGAGGGGGCGACGTACAACAAAGAATGGTCCTGCATGGTTATTTGTGTTCTTATGTCGCTCCTCTACGTTAACAATGGTTTTCTGATGTCGCTCAAAGTAGCACCGTGACACTGCGACAAATGTTAGAGAGGCTTCATGTGTATTTTTTGTGTAATCTGTTGCTTGAATAGATGAATGAAAGCCTAGAGAAATAATAAAACACGTAAACGCGATGTGCGCGAGTTTTTTTTCTTTTACTTCGTATCGCAGCGAGATATTAGACTAATCGGCCTCCATTTCGCATGCCTTTGTCTTCACGCTGGCTGTCTCTGCGTTGTACCGGCGCCAACCCTTACACCGCTCGGCATGTTTTTGGTGCATTGATTGTCCCTTACAGCAGTTCCAGCGATGTGACGCGGTGTATCGTGGTAAGGATACGTGATCCCGTGCCAGCCTCTCCAAACGTACGTGCACTAAGGGATCCATCCCACAGAAACAGGCAGTACACTACAGAGAACGCCGAAACAACACAACACCTGGTGGCGTGCAGGAGCTGGCTCGGGCACGTAATGCGCACGTGACCTTGTGTGTGCGTGACGTGCCTGCGTCTGCATCATGCGATCCTCTGGCTCCGATACCGAAGAGGACTGGGAAGGGATTTAGCTTGTGAAGGCTACACAGGGTGAATGGCAAGGGTTTCAAGATTCGCCATCTCGCATCATGGCTTCGGCGGCTCGTAATGAACCTATTTGAAAAATTATTGTGGTACAACGCTCTTCACTGGGATGCAACAGTTTCCTGTTTCTAACTGCAATATCTTATGTGACCTGGTGAGATGCCCTTTAAGGAGTAAAGTACAAACAAAGCAAAAGCCGCGTGCACATCACAATTTTCTTACTTTTGATCTACACTCTCCTTTCCCCTGACGCCGCTCCACGGTTTCGCATTCGTTCTCCACCTACCCGCGGCTACAAAGAGGGACCCCTTGTTCCCTTCCCACCGCCACACCCAGGTCTTCAGGGCAGTTCTTCAATTCCTTGGGGACACTGGACGACCAGCTGTAGAAACCGCCCGCCGCGTCCTCCGACATGGACGCCACTCTCCTCTTCTTCTCTCTCCTTCCTATTCTTATTTCTCTCTCCCCATTCCCGGGCAGATGCTCAGACGTGCTACTGGTTAGGGTTGCAGAAATAACGTAATTTCCTCTCCACAGCCTCTTCTCTTCCAACTTCTCGCATCATGTCGGCATGGTGGTGTAAGGTTGGCTGGCGCGTCCCATTTCACTGCTGGTTGTTTTTCCGGAAGTTTGTTGGACTAGAGCGCCAGGTTGAACCTGATAGAGTTCCTAAAGGTCAATGTGGCCCGGTAACATTATTAACGGTCTCAAACTGCACTCGAAAGTGAAATTCGAGCTTAAATACGGTTCATATAGACACCAAATTTGAAAATAGGCATCTATAGGCACTTATGGGCATTTAGGCACGAACGCCAAAAATAAGCATTCATAGGCACTATAAAAACACTACAAAAGTCCTTCTTAGCCTCTAATGCATGCTCATATATCAAAGTGGCACGATAGGAACGCAAGGAACAAAATAGGCATTTGCCTAAAATCCGGTCTCTAGTCATCACTTCATTTTAATTTTTTTAGCCATTGCGAAGCATGTTGTCTTTTGAACTCGACAAACAAAGGAGGGGGAGTGGCTGCTATGAACTTTCACACTCCCCCTCCGATGGGGAATCCTGTGCAAGCCTGTGTATGTGTTCCATGTGTACATTCCGTGGCCAGCCCAGGTCCATCTTTTTGCATAACGTTAACTAGAACATCAGCTACTCCTGTTTGCTCTCTGATCTGAAATGTAGCTAAGTATAAAATATAAACTATAGGCAATATAAGCCTACACTCTAGTTATGATCAAGAAACAGAGCAGTTTTTCGAAATACATTAATTGTACAGCATTCATGGGCCAACTTCAGGGCTAAAGTGGACTGAGGAACAGGCAACGACACATCAACACTAGGACTGAATAGTAAAGGAGAGATGTGAATGATCAATACCTCCCTTTAGAAGTGCAATAACATAAAGGGGGCCTTAAAAAAACTCTTAAAGGTGAAACAAAAAAAATTTAATTTATTTTATATTGTATGCCATCCCCTACATAGCATAGGGATGTAGAGGTAAGGTGATCATAGGGTGATCATAAGGGCAGTAATCATAGGGTAGTGAAGTCAAGGACTGCTCTTGACTTGAGAGGAAGGGGCAAAGTAGTCCACAGCAGGGAACAGGTCAGTCTACTCAGTCATTGTAAATGCAGATAAATTCAGGCCGGTCTTCCATAAACAAATATATAGCATTAGAACATGAAACGATAACATAGAGATAATAAATACAGCAAGTTTAGGCTATCGTGGAGGAGGCTGTTTTGGCAATGAAGGAAGGAAGGAATACAAAAGGGAGAAACATTGCCTTCGCCAACTTTCCACTACATCTCATAATTCAAGATGCCCTCGCCATGTACTTCGCTGACCACAAAGCTGTAATCTTCAAAGCGAAACGGGTCCCAGAGCTCATTGGGAACAACCCTCCTTTGTGATCCGCAACGCAAAACAATTGTACATTATCTACATAATTGCATCTATCTGATCTTGTGTATATAATTGAATTGATATGTAAATAATTTCACCTTATGTATATACACTCAAACCTCATTTTAACGAAGTTGCATCTTACACGAAAATAAGTTCTTATATCCGAAAATTCGTTATAAAGGTATATTCCTAGCACTGTATCTGTTGCAAGTGTGTTCTTCATTTACTTTGTTATAACCAATATTTCGTTATATCCGGGTTCGTTATATCGAGGTTTGAGTATAACTTGGATCGATGCGTAGATTAATACACACATTGTCTATATAAGTGTACGAATCACCCTATAACAACGCTCGTCTTTATATGATGTGGGGCGAATGTTTCAGTTTTACCAATAAGCGCTTGGAGCGCCCCACTCATCAGCATTCACTTCGTGGACATGGCGTGGATTTAGAACACATATGGGTCCTTGGAGGAACACATCAACGTTTATTAACAGCATGCAGAATTATTTGTCTTGGTAACTAAATGTGCTAGTGGGCTGGCCAGACATAAGTTGAGTTTGGCGACTATCTCTGGAAACAGGTGGAAACGACTTGACGTGTTGGCTAGGCAAGTTGAAAAGTTGTTAAAGGACCCCTAAACAACCTCTGGAAATGGAAAGAGCGAGCGTAATATTCTCTCCTGGCGCTTGCCATTTTTGCCGCGCACTACGTGACGGCAGCATGGTGATTCACGTTACGTCGTTAGGGTACAAGCTCTCCGATTTGTCCTCATGTGAGAAATACCAGTTGTGAATGGTGGCTTAGCATGCTTCGCCGTGCAGTCGTGCACCTGTCCTGTTTCGTCCCGCCCGACTATTGTGCACTATTAACTGATTTCACTTCGTTTAGGGCTTTTTTGAGCGCACAAGTGGAGATAACAGCTTGTAGCCGAAAAACGCTATATCATGATAGGCCCAACGCTTAGTATACTAACATTGTCCACACGTTTTGTGAAAAACTTTTATGAAGGACTAAAAGGTGATAGCGCCTGTACAAGGAGTCGTGAAGGTGAGAAAGAAACCACTGTCTCTTCTTTGAACTCGGAAAGGTTTAGGGGCCCTTTAAGATGCGCTGAAGATATTTGAATTTTAATGAGAATGCGTCGAATGTTGCCTTCGTTCTCATTTTGTAATCACTGTACACGTGTGACACCACTTTAGACGTCGTTCCTAAATAACAGGCCTTGGTACAAGTACTCCGTTAAAAATATGGGAACGATGGCCCGTGGGCCAGTCATATGGCGCATCCATTCTTCATGCGCTCCAACCCACACACCTAACTTGATGTGGTGCTGTCAGGCCCCCTGGTCCAAGCAGTAGTGGTGTTAAATGCACTGCGAATGTATTTTAGTTAATTAGTGGGTCCACAAAAGTAAACTATGTAAGCACTGAAACAAGCAATAAGCAAAGCAATATTGCATGAACTAGACACAAGCAACGGTGTAACATTTGCAAAAATGCATTACATGGAACTGAATATGATAGGTACTCAACTGGTAATGTTGCTTATCACTCTTAAGATTCTCATTTCCTAAGATGACTTTAGAAGCATGCATTGGGAGTTATTTGACTCTATTTTTATCATAACAGGCGGGCCATAGCTCACGACAGACAGGGTAAACATTTGATTTTAAAAATTTGAAAGCTGCACATGCACTTGAAAAACATGAACAAAGTAAAGCAAAGATCAAAACAAACCATATTCACAAGAGTAAGCAATACTTTTGGGCAATGAGTGAGGCAAGGCTTCAAAACAAAGAATTTGCTCTCGAAACAATGTATTTTCATGTCCGAATAGAGGCTTGGACAATTTATGGGGACTTGAGAAGCTTGTATATACAAGATAAAGCACATTTACTGAGAAGCCGTGCTGTGAGACGGTTTCTTCACAGTTGGAAGTAGCCACCTTGGAGTATCATGCACCACGCTCAGGGGCGTTTTTCGTCTATGTCGTCATCAGTGCATGCCACAAAACGTAGCCACTACACAAGCTCAATGGAACCATTCTTTGAATGTGTAGACGCCAATTTGTCAGTATTGGGCGGCTTATTTTGGCCTTTGCTCAAGGACTTTGTTCATTGATTTCTCATAAATAAAATGCATAAGCACAGTACACTGCCAGTCATAGAACTTGACATGGAGCTAGGACACAGCAGTGCAATAACAATATTGGCTACTTATACAGTGGAATCTCCAATGCCTTTCTTTCATGTCGGGTCCCTCAAAACGTACAGGCATGGTCCTACTGTACAGAAAGGCACAGTCAAACTCGTGAGTGCAATGAACCCTTTGCGTGACATGCTTAGTCACTGTTGGTAGTCATTTGTGCAAGTGTCAAAGAACCGATGCATCAAACATCCCGTATGACTGGTAGAGGTAAAATTGGCAAAACAAAATTTATTCTCATAGTCTGGAAAGAAATGGTTGGGGCATCATGCAATGAGAACTGTCAAGATGCAACGTGCAGAACAGTTCTTAAGGTAGCTTTGTTTTGCACCTCAGTTCCATTGGAAGTTGTAAATTAGAGTGGTCAAAAAGCACGTCACCCAACTATGACAAAGTGACATCCACTGGCAGGAAAAGTAATACTGAAGCTGCTTGCTGTCTAAGCAGGCAGATGCAGCTGGCAATGTTCTGCTAGGCAGCTTCCTAGTCAAGTAGTGTTGCAATGCGGGCTTGTTGGTACAGCATCTATGATATCATTCAAAAAGATTCATAGTATTCTTCTGCCATCAGCACTCGAGCAGTCTAGCGCAGGAAATCTAGTACTTACTGTTTATCAGCATTGTTTTCTGCACCACCTTTGCCAGGCCTGCTTGTGTTGAAAATCGCAAATGGCAATTCAGGAAAAGTTGCTGTGAAGGCATTCATTTCCGTGGAGCTGCTGTCAACTATCCAGTATTTTGTATTCATTTCTAGGCACCATTCCTGAAGTATCTTGAAGGCTTCTTCGATGTGCTGGGCTGTCTCAAACTGTATACAATGAATGCACCCACAGTCACTTGGGCTACAGTAGAATGCGCAACAAGCAAAAACAGCGGCAATGCATAATATGTAGTTTTACAGGTAGCGTGGCAAATTACATTTTTTGTGTACTTTAGTAAGCATAGATCCGAATGAAGTCTGTCTGGTAGTAGCACATTAATGTGTCTCTGGCCAGCACTTAAGCTTGCTCATCTTCCACGGCTTTTTTATCTGGGATGTCGTTTGGTACAATTTGGTACAGTGTTGTGGATTCAGACGGGACGGAAAAAGAAGTTTGCGGTCAGCTCCCTCTTTTTTAAAATCCTTGAGGAGGGCCATGATGCCTTGCTGGTCTTCATTGCTGAATCAATCTTTTTGTAGTGCTGTTTGATTTTGGTTCTCGAAGTATTTTTTAGCCGGAAAAATACTTCGGAAAAAGTATTTTATCCGGAAAAAGCCCCGTAGGATTCAGGAAGTGATTCAGCGAAGAGTCTGAAATCTGAGAGTGGGTAAATTATTGTGAGATATACAGATAAGGAAAGAAGGAACAGTAAGAGCTGCTGGTCCAAAGGTCTAAAGAATGTGCAGGGATAACATCTGTAAATCGACTGAGTTCAAATTTAAATTTTGCCAGTCCAGCATGGGATAATTTCCTGGTTTTTACCGTTGCACATTAACACAATACTCTTCAGTAATGTGGCAGCAAACAGAGCTACAAAAGAAGCTTGGCAGGCGGCCGCATGTGCCCAAGCCTATTATGGGTTTTGACCCAATGAAGGAACTCTCGAGGTGACAGCTGCTAAATTAGAAATGCTCAAAATAATCACCACATTGTGTTGGGCAAACTCATACAAGCCCCGTACATAGGCTTTGTTTTTTCAAGAAAATTTGACGACGCAAACCAATGAGAAGAAAAGGCGAAAGGAAAGAGCGTCGGATTGACGCTCTTTCCTTTCGCCTTTTCTTCTCGTTGGTTTGCGTCGTCGAATTTTCTTGTAACATGCACCAACTAGCCCAACAACAAGTTTTACTTTGTTTTTTCATTTTGCCACTGTCAGGAGTGTCCTCAGAAGTCCCATTGGAATTGTTTTAATTTGCAGAAACTGAGGTTACATTTTACATCCAGCGTTAAGTTAACACAACACTTGGCAAGGCAGCAAAAAAGCATGCCTCACAAGATTAGCTTAGTCTGCATTATGGCCTCAGTACACTCAAGCTGCACTGCCACTCCATGCAGAGTGGATGCTAAATTAAGCTGCACACGACTGGCGCACAGAAAACAGGCCTGTTCACAAAAAACTGTGTATGTTGGAGCTGCATGGTTGGCCTAGGTGCACATCCGGACTGAACAAGGTGACATTGCTGAGTGTTGACAACAGTTTGGCAAAGAAAAGGTGTTCAAGGTCACCCTCCAGTTGCCAACAGCAGATTACGCTGGCATATTCTTGCCGGTGTGCTTTCAAATTTCTTGTGGTGGTCTATGCTTGTAATGGGCTGCAAGCTTGCATGTCCACATGCGCATGCATATACAAACATCCTTGAGCCAGTGAACAAGCCTTGCTTGTCGCTTCAACACTAGTGCTGCGGCATTATGCATGAACAGTCCGGCTTAGAAATTCTTTGATTATTGAGTTACAGCTGTAGATTGCCAAGTTGCTTCAAGCAAAGCATACTTGCACTTTCATGTTCACATTTTTTACTTTCTGAAGTTTAAAAGTAAGCACAGAGTCCTTGAATGCCGGGAATGTTTTTTTTTTTACCTTCACATATGAAAGCACCATAGAAGTTGAGTTATCAAACATTAATTTTATTTGCCTGAAACTAACAGAATCCTCCTCCTATTCATCTTCATGCTACTTGGAATCATTTGAAAGAAAATGAAACCTGACTCCACCACAAACATGAAAGATCTGCTCAGTTGTGCACGACTGGTCCTTACCGGCTCTAAGAATGCACACAATGGGTGAATTTTTGGCAAGGAATGGGGACTTAAGCAATGCACATATACAGTTTATTAATATAAAAGCAATGTGTATGTGACACAGTAGCCTTATGTAAAGATGCCTACGAGATGTTTTTGAGAGCAGGATTGAAAGAAAATGTTAACTATCGTACTGCTGACAAGGAATGAAACCACAAAATATCAACATTTTGGTTATCTCATCCGTGTGTTCAGCAGAATAGTGCTTCGTTTTGAGCAAGCACAGTGCTTTAGCCATGAAGATGTCACATTGGCGCTGATCATGACAGCCAATGAGAAACAAATGGATGAGCAGTCACCGCTCGTAAGCTCAGCTCTGCGTTCCGTGTTGTCAGGAGGGGCAACCACTCATGGTGGAACATGGGCTACTCTCTGTGGAGCAGCAGCGCAGTTTGGGCATACACAGTGTCTTACTGGCAGCTTTGATTCCTTACACCTACATGGTTTCTCAAATAGCAATTCTGAAATTCGAACAAACTCAGCTAAGCTCAACTCTGCTGTCTTTAGGTCTAAATATTCCTTAGCTTCATTTTAATGTTAAAACTTTAGCAGTTAATTATGAACAGAATCGACGATTTGCAAGAATCTGCAAGACGGCTTTCCCGCAAGGTCGTCTTTAACCATGGCACTCTCGTTCACAAACTACTTTTCTCACTCCATGTGCTTTTGTCACTCCTAATTCCAGTGACGGCATGAAAATACCGCTACTAATGCTTTTAAAAATTACTATGGCCTCATTGTTGCTTCTTGGCTTATGAATGGAGAACAAGGAACCTGTCATTCGGGGCACGCACTTTCACTAGAAATGGGAGCAGCAAAAGTATGAGCAAGAAAAGCAGTCTGTGAATGAGTGCACTAACGTAGCCAGCCCCCCCCCCCTACCACCCCCCCGAAATTGATCAATTTTACGTGTGTACACATACATGCACACATACAAACGTACACACAAACCTGAACCCCCCCCCCCCCCCTCCCAAAAAAAATTTCGGGCTACGCTTCTGAATGAGAGGGCTTGGTTGAAAAAAAAAAAAACGCGGGAAAGCCGTCTGGCAAATTTTTGCAAATCGTCCCTGAAAGGAGCTGCAAGATATACTGGAACTGCCCATTTTGTCACAGATAACACAAGTTTTGCTGTAAGGAGAGATAGCAAAAGGAGAGATACCGAAATTCCTGGCAGCCTGTTTTTCTTTAATCTTGCAGAAATTTTCAGAAACCTGCTTTGCTGTTTTTCGGACTTGTAATACGATGAAAGAACACCTAATGCTTAGTGCACGTTCTTGGCATACCTAGTAGAGTGCTAAAAACAGGTCTACCTGCACTTTTCGTAAACGAAGTGGCATTGGAAACTGAAGCCACAGACCCAAAGCCAAATACACTTGTGATGTGATAAACACCTTTCTTTTTCCTTTGCATGCTTTTCGTATGTTTATTTGAAAAGATGAACATCTTTCCTGTCATAACGGTGTCATTTCTTTCACACATTCAATCACAACACCCGCTGTCATCACAGACACACAAGAGAAAATTACAAAAAAAAAGCTATGTGTGGATTTAAGTGACTTAACGTCATAAAGAAGTGGAAATTGTAAGGGCTCATTTTTCTTTCTTAGACGCAATATTAATGAGAACTAACAGACAATAATGCCAAGGAAAGTATAGGGAATATTAACAGTAGTAAATGTAATGTAAATGTGAAGAAAGAAAAGCGGACGAAAAGATAACTTGCCGCGGGCAGAGACCAAACCTGCGACCTTCGAATAACGCGTCCGATAATGTCGTAAAGGCGTACAGTGGAGCCGAGGGGACGCCTCAACGATGAAATGCAGACTGATGCAAAGCTAGGCAAAGATGGGCATGGTTTAGCGCTGAAGGAACCTCCTCTCCACTTGACCACATGTATGTCTCCAACAACCAACACTCGCTTCCACTATACTATGCTGCACCCTACCTCCTCCCCATACCTTGTTATAGTATACTATACATGGCTATGCTCTGCTTTACACTCTGGCTTTCTCTACTAGCTCCTTACCTACACATCACTTGTCCTCACACTCGCTTCTCTTATGCACCACTGTGCTATACTATACATGGACATGAAGCTTACCGTCTCCCTCTCCAGCTCTTCATCATCTTTTCCCTCACTTCCTTTTCCCTTCCCTTGCTGTACTACAGTATGCATCGTTATGCTATGCTTCATTCTCGTCCCTCCTCTTCACGCTCCTTCGCTGGGCTGCAGACAATGCTGTACCGTTTGAGCTTGGCTTTAACAGCTCCGTTGTGAAATAACGAGCCCCACACTGGCGTAGCCGAGGGGAGGGTGAGGTCGGAGGGTTCAAACTTCTCCCACACTTTCTCAATTTTGCATGTGTGTACACACAGATGTATATGTATGAACCACCACACCCCTTTGCTATACTATACATAGCTTTGATCTGCTTACTTTCTCCTTCTTTCCATCTTTCTTTTTTTTTTCTGAATTTCTTTCCCATTCGTTCTGTCTCTTTTACTTTCTTTTTCTCTGTGTTGCTCTTTCTTTCTTTGATTCTATCTTTTTCTTTCTTGTTCTCTCGTCCATATCAACACAATCATATGGTTCCCATAAATGCTTGTTCAGCTACCACCTCTGGATAGCAAAGTGGTTATGATGCTTGCCTTTGGGCCATGGGTGCCCGGCATAAGTGTGCGCGGGGTTCTTTCTCCAGGGGGGTGCAAAGGTTCATCGCTCCACACCCCTCCCTATTAAGTCAATGTATGCAGCAGACTTTGTACACCCCCTGTGCACCGGTCACCCCCCTAGTCACCCTCTCAGGTGACTAGGGGGGGTGGCCGCCCCCCCCCTGCCCCGTACCCTTACACACGCCTATGGTACCCGGGTTTGAATCCCACCTCGAAACTATATTGCATTGTATTTCATTATTCTCCTCCCCCTTTCCTTCCCCCCTCTCCACTTTGCCAAAAGGAGTTTAACGCTTGCCTCGCTCCTCCTTCCCGAGTCCTTGGCTCAGCATTCCTCGCTTTACTCTCTCCCACCCCAGGCTCAACCTCCTTCCCCACCACTCTCTCCCTCTAACGCCTTCGCTTTCCCTCGCAGCTGCTGTACTCGGTAGTGGGGCTTGCCCAATCCCTGTTGCCCTGTGGCGCGTACATGCCCGAGTTTTTGCGTACATCATGCGGGCTTACTCCAAGCCTAAAATAGCCCCGCTGACAAAAGTGGAATTTTCTTCCTTCCGTCATTTCGCAACCCATCTCCGTCCCGCTTTGGAGTCTGCGGAATATGGTCAGTTTAAATTTGGCGCTAACTGTGGCCTCCCCTAGGAGGCGCTAGAGGAGGACGTGCTCGCTGTCAGCGGTCAGTCTAGCCAGTTTTTTGGATGGTTGAAAACGTTGTCCTGCTCGTAAAACTGTGAACGTGTGACATTCAGCACAGTCTTGTATGTGTTATGCAACACTCCAATGGTGCACTGCTGCGTCCCCTTTTGTAGATCGGTCAGCGGGAGGCCGAGAAATGTTTCTTTTCACGAGTTTCCAGCCGACGAGGATTTGCGCTCTCGATGGAGAATAAACATCGGCCTGGAGAACCTCGTCATTAATGACGAGTCAGCATCGACTCTCGTTTGTGGAAAGCACTTTCTTCCGACAGATTATGCGCCCGATAGCCGCTCGAAGCGACTACTGCCAGGTGCTGTGCCGACCGTGTTCGAAGATCAAGCACCACCGATCGACACGAAGCCTCGCCAAGATCGAAAGCCGAGGAAGCGAAAAGCTGCGAAGGCAGAACGCACCTCGGACGAAACCAGTTGTGCACACAACGACGAACTCGACCAGAAGCGCCTTCACCACATCGCGAGCGATGACCGATCGAGTCGACTGTCGTCGCTCGTGGTGAAGCTCCGAAGGCAAGCCACGTACGAGCGCTGGAAGTGTGAGATGCTCGAGAAACAACTTGCCGAGCAAAGAAAGGTGAACAGTTGTTATCACGACGACAGGCACCATGCTTCGGTCCGCAAAATTATCGCGGATGCGGAAGCGGGAAACAAGAGAGCGCTCTCGCTGCTCGATCAGCTAGAAAACTACGGGCAGGAGCGACTGCGCCGAACGCGCGCGCAATCCAGCCCACCGGTGCTGTGTCGCACCGCTGCCTGCGTTCGAAAACCGTCTCGAAACGACTCCGGCACAGAGCAGCCGTCAGGCGCCACCAGTGGTCGCTAGCGCTAAACGCTAAACCGCTGAACGCGCACGGGCGCACGTTCTACCCTCGCCCACTGCAAGCGCCCATTTGCACTCGCTCGGAGCAAGCTTTCGCTAGGCCTTTTCTCGTGCACAGAAGCGTGCGCGGAGCAGTGTGGCACCTGTGCCTTTCCACCCGGAGCCTCGAGCTTGGTCATCTGGATCATGGAGGAGAGCGATCAACAACAGCCGCAACTGCTGAGCGTCTGCATGGAAGGTGAGGCCCGCGCGAGTGTATCGGGTCGGTTCGGGTGGCACTCGGGGCGCCATGATGGTCGCATGTTGATGGTAGTGCGACGGGTGTGACTGTGGTACAGTTCGCGTGTGCACTGTGCGTGTTTTACCATCAAAAGGCGTTCTGGCTATCATTCTCTTCGAACACCATGCGTACCACTTGTGATGTGTTCCGGTGCTCGACATGTGTTGCCGCAAAGCGCGGGCCTGCTTTTAATTTGTTTATGCTTCGAAAACGCGCGGATGAATTTAGCACCAGAAAGCCAACCTCACGTTGTACGCTCGCCCTATTTGCGATATCTGACGTCGGGTTATCGAGGCGCAAAGCGAGTGCTTTCTTGAAAATATCGTATCTGGGTAAAATAATCTCTCCTCACGCAGTGTGCCGTGATTTCTTTCAACAAAGTAGAAACGAGCGGAGAACATACTACACGCATATATTCATCAGTATTAATGAGAACTAACAGACAATGATGCGAAGGAAAGTATAGGGGAAAGCAATTAGAAGTAATTGTAATGTAAATGTGAAGAAAGAAAAGTGGACAAAAATATAACTTGCCACCAGCAGGGACCGAACCTGCGACCTTCGATTAACGCGTCTGAGTATTCCACACTCTCCGTAATGGCAAATGGCAGTGCTGACTGACGCTCCCACGTTTAAATGCACATATATGACGTGTCTGTCCACCCTGTAAGGTGAACGGAGGGATGACCGCCACTGTAGCTCAGTGGTAGAGCATCGGACGCGTTATTCAAAGGTTGCAGGTTCGATTCCTGCCGGTGGCAATTTATCTTTTCGTCCACTTTTCTTTGTTCACATTTACATTGCAATTACTTCTAATAACATCCCCTTTACTTTCCTAGGCATCATTGTCTGTTTCTTCTCATTAATATTGTGTCTATCAAAGAAAACGAGCCCTTAAAATTACACTTCTTTCCTATATTCATCAGTGTTACCGACACTGATGAGTTATGGTCATGCCCTTTGTAGCGGGTAGGCAGCTCTCAAGAACTTTAACCAAAAAAAAAAGTGATGCAAAAAGAAAGGATGAACACAAATGATGGAGACAGGGAAAAAGAAATAGACACACATCCAAATTATCATGTTTGCAGCTGCCGGCCAATGTTGTCTTGTAGACCAACTACACCATTAACACTGGTCTACACCATTTGCGCCATCATTGCACCAATCTATGTTCTTTAATGCACACTGCTCTGGTGACCACTGCTCCTCTCCTTAGTATCCCTTCGAAAACCCTAGTCATGAGCGCCCTAGTCAACGCTTCGTGAACATCTGTAAGTTAACTTTTCTGCAAGGATATTTTTCACACAAAACCTCTCGTTCCTGGACTGCTTTTCTCACTCTAAGCACATCCACCTCCTCCACATTCCAGTGAAGGTGTACGAGCACCACTAAGGCTGTTCATTTCAAAAACATAATTGCTAATGAAAGCGTAACTTATGCTCCTGTTGGAAAAGATAGCATCATTTTCCTCACCTTCAAGAGCCACTTCTTTCTCACCCAAACCCATTAATGATCCAACATGAAGCAAAGAAATATTGCATAATTTTATTACAGAATCTCACCTTTGAACACAACTCTGAAGATAAACCACACGACAAACCTTAAAATGCTTTTCAGCATAAAAGCCCTCAATGCAAACTTTTGCAGATGTGCTGCAGTTGACGTCCACCTCATCTTCTGCAAAAGTGCACCATACATAGCAACAACCTACCATCATACATAGCGACTGAAGCTAACCAACCATCTTTTCGTATCTTGTTGCTAGAAAACGGTTTGACCTGGCAAATTCCATATTACTACCTGTTGTGATATGTGCGTATTAACCATAAGCAGACTTAAGCCCTAACCGAATGCATGGTCGTTCCAGTCAGAAGCCAGGAATTTTGGGTACCAGCAGCCAAAACGCTGAAGTACAAAAATTTAATTTAGGGGCTTTATTTGATAATGGTTTCTTTGTACTCTTGGCTGCCAGCGGTACTTGAGCCTGGTATGGTAATGCTTGAAGCATTTGCCTAGGGTGGAGGTCAGGATTGGCACTACATGTCTTTCAATAGAAGACGGTCTCCTGCCTGCCGCCTTTCTATCCCAGCACACACTGTGGTCCTTGCCATTGCCATTTGTATTCTTGTATATAAAAGGAAGTCCTCTTTGATGCTAGAACTGTCATGGGACTCACTAAATGCGCATTAGTCCCATCCATACGATGCCCAAACAGAAAATGTTGCCATTTAGTCAGCAGCACGTGCTACAACTTGTGTGGGAAATTCTGAAGTCCCTTTGTAAAAGTGCTGGCCCTAACTGGAGACCACAAGAATTTCAATTGGCACTTGCAAAACAATGCCACGAGTTGGCGCAGCCCACACAAATAAACATAATATATGAGCAAGCGTGCGTGTTTGGAGGCTCCCACTGCACACGCTTCATAGTATAATATGAATACCCTCACAAGATCCCTTTGTAATGAAAATAAATATGAGTGTGAAACTGCTCAATATATTCAATGTGGCCCTCAACCACCTTTTACATGTGTGGCTAGCCACTATTGCAGCACTTACTCAGATGATATCTTTTTGCACCTATTAGCTGTGGAGTGTCTGTTGGTTTTGCAGCTTAATTTCACGATTGTAAGTTGCCAGAGCTGAGCATTGTGTTCACTGCTACCGACAACTGCAGGCGAGCAGGAGATGGTGATCCAGGTGGAGAATGCTAGAAGCTTACAGGGAACCACACTGGTGCCTGTGCAGGTGATCCCAGACGTGTCGGCAATTCCCCGCAATGGTGGTGAGTAAAATCTCTCAATATTTCTCTTTTTTCATGTCTTGCGGGGCTGCTCGCATCCCTCGAGGAGTTGTTTTCACCTCATGGCCCTTGCGTGTCTCTCGGGGCTGCCTTCCCCATGAGCACTAGCCCAGCTGTGGTCACTGCCGTTCGAGCAATGGCGCCATGTTCCCACGCTGGCGCCACCTGGCAGTGAGGATGCGGTGGGCCATGAGGAGTGGCAGTCTATCTCTTGGTCCTTGGCACTGGTCGTGGACGGTTGACACTCGTGGGAGGGCCGTGGGGGCGATTCGACAGGTTGTCCCGACGGCTCTCTTGTGCACAAACAACACGTCGCATTCCTTTTGTTTGTGTGTGTTACATTATTTTTATAATTTGGCTAGAGGGCTCACTAAGTAAGTACAGTGACGCATTAGGATTGGTATAATTCACAATTGTGGGGTTCCTGTTACATGCAAATGCTGCCTAAGCTCTCTCTCTGCTGTAGTTCTCAATGCATGACTCATGTGGACTCATGTTGCTTGAATTTTTTTATATGTGTATAGGCACAATAGACCCTCTACTCCTATTTTTCACTGAAAACCGCGAATTGTTGTGTGAACGTGTCATGGCCCCTTTAAGGCTTGTATCTCACGTTGTGCATGACACATCGCAGGTATTGAGTGGAACAGCCAGGAGAGCAAGGTCCTGCTGGAGAACTACGTGCGCTATGTGCCGCAGGTTGGGCCGGACAAAAAGTTCCGCAGCAAGAAGGACATGTTCAAGCGCATTGCCGAGCACATCTTCGAGGAGACAGGAAAGCGGCGGACAGGAGATCAGTGCGAGAACCGATACAAAACCATCATGCGCCGCAAGAGGCGCAATGGAGAAGGGAGCACCACTGGACTTGCCAGGGCTCGCATCCTTCTGCACAAGGCAGCTGTAGAAGGGGACGGAGAGGAGGAAGAGCACATAATAGTTAGTATTTCGTAGTCCTCTGTATGCTTCCGTGTTGTGGAAGCAATAGATCAATCTTCTTGCCATACGATCTGCGCATGTGAGTTTCTGGCAGCAGCGCTGCCAAGATTGCTGTTGCAGCACTCTTGAGTGCAGCTGATGCATCTGCTTTCTGCATGCTTCAGGTGTACCAATGTTTTTCTATGAATCCTCAGTGCATAAGACGATTTACCGCTGTGGAATACTGTGTCCGGACCTCCAACTTAGTTCTTTTATTTCAGCTTAACTTGCATTCCAGCGTTGAGGAAAAAAGAGACAGTCAACAGTGCTTACATGTGACCAGGTCGTCTTGTTGTTAGTTGATATGCGTACGTTGCTTTGTGGCAACTATTCTGAAGTGGCAAACATTCAGCACTCGACGGGATAACGATAGCGTGGGGGTGAGGAAGTCTATCAGATTTCACTACAAGATAAGCCTGTGGCTGGGCATACCAAAATTGGCAGCTATTGCAACAGTCATTGCGTGGCCTTCAACCACAGCACCTGTCTGATGGGTATGCACTTCACTTTGTGATACCATGTGACTGCCACCTTTGCTTTCGTTGACGTAAATACTGTACTTTAACCCGTCATGGTAACCTAGCAGGTAAGATGTAGCACTGCTGAGCTCGAGGACACAGGTTCGATTGTAGAATCAGTGGTTACATTTGAGATTTAAAAAGAAAAAGAAATAGACAAACCTCGCACCCACTAGATGTCAGCGTGAGTGACTCTTGTGAGCCCACAACACAAAACTCGATCACACCAATATGCTGCCAAAACAGCAGTTGTTCTTTTAACTTCCTTTAACGTATTTCATAATGCCTCAACATGAACACCCCTAACACAGTACCTGCTCCCTGTGATGTCAGGGAAAATCCTCACATGGTGGTGAGCTTAGTTGCATATTCTACTATATGGGCATGTTGTTTCTAAAAAGATGGGGATATAAACTGTTTTGTAAGATCCATCTCCTAGACTACTTCCTTAGTTAAATTACATACTCCTCGCTTTGGTTTCTTCGCCCCAGATTTTTTCACTTTAGTATACTAGATGTATGGTATAGCTGAAGGTGACTGACTATAACTCTTTTGTGCTACCTGGAATGTACCGAAACTGGTATCCTTTAAGGTGATATGAGAAAACAGCCTGCGACTTTTTTATTTTGATATATGTACAGTAGTTGATTATTACGCAACTAGTTCTTTTTTATTTTAATAGACTTTTAGTGAAATTACTTTCAGGGTTTGCATTATTCACTTGCAGTCACATGTTGCTATTGCAAAACTACAGCTGAATACACAGAGAAGTCATATCAACTGAATGTATGCCGTAGGACTGTCATTAGGTATTTTTGATATATTTGTCCTTGAGTCTTGCGTTAAAGTTAACAACAATTTTCCAAGAGGGTATCTGTTGTAATTTCATAATGTGATTTCTGTTGTAATTGTCAGAAGTGGAAACATAGGGTATTTGGTGGTTTCAATTACTGGTGTTTTGAACAAGTCGGGGGAGAATCTGCATTCACTTTGATGGCACATTGGACTAGTATTATTGAGCTAGGCTTTGCTACAGAAGTTTCTAAATACACTAATAAAGTGTCATTTATTTATTATGATAATACTGATTGCTCGAAGGCATTACTGTGCAGGGATGTTACATAGGGAAGAAATGCAAATATTGGTTACAAGGTCAGCTTGCCAAAAGAACACACAAACAGTAAACACACGAAGAGCATAGTTTCTGCAAGTCGGAATAAATGCTACGCACCATCAGAAGTGTTCCATCTTAGCACAGTCACAAAGTCTTCCCAAAAAAAGGCAGATCAGGGGAAGATGGAAGCTTGAAGAGATGAAAAATTCGTGAACACAGGGTTTGCTGGAACCAGCAACAGCGACAGGCTCCAGCGACGCCCTGTGTTCATGAATTGTTCCTCTCACAAAGTCTTCATTATTTGTTGACACCACAATCTGAGGCAGTTTTTTGCATTTTTCATTGCTGCGGTGAAAAAAACACGATTGAAGTACTTTCGATCAGCAAGAAATTTTGTGTTTTTCTTTTATGGTCACGTTTTTTTCGCATGATCATAGTAATGGCGGAATTATTTTGGTCAGTTTGATTTAACAATGAACACATATATGCAGAACAATGGGTGATCATGTGTCCCAGTGGTGCATGTTAGTAGTGATGCTAGTGTTAATTTGATAGCTGGTTGGTTACAAACCGCTTTGCATTATTTTGGGTCCTTCCTACGAAACCTAGTCTGATAACGCTTTGAAATAGTTGATGTCTTAAATCATAAATGTCGTAAAAAATAGCTCAGTGGTGCCTCCAAGGCTAGCGGTGTCTATGCAAGTGTTAAAGGGCCCTATAAATCACACAGTCATCGGCGTATAATCTGAATAAACTTGCATGGCAATACGGCTTCATTACTGTCTCTGAAGCTCGCTTACACTTAATTGGCAGCTTATGTACTGTCTTTCATGACTTTTACAGTGCTTTTGGATCACTCTTGAATAACCATTTGTTGAAACCAACCAGCATATGCTGCGAGTGCTGGTGGAATGGCTGCTGGTCTTCTTTTTATTTACATCTTTGTGACATGCTCTGATGTCTGGTCTTAAATGCACCCAGGAGGAAGAAGAACCAGAGATTGAGGAAGAAGAAGGTCAGCCTAAGCACGAAGAGTTGCAGCCAGAAGTGCAGCAGGAGGAGCCCGAGGACGACGAACCAGAGCTGCTGGCCGAACTGGCCGCCATGGGCGATGACGAGCAGCGGATGATCCGACGAAGCTCGAGAAGACGCAAGAACACTTCAACGATTGACCAGCAGCTGCTGCTCGACCGGCTGCATGAACTGCACGAGCAGCGTGAACGAAGACGGGACGAGCGCGAACGTCGCAGGGATCTCAGGCACGCCGAACAAATGAGCCTGCTCCGAAGGATCCTCAGTGTGCTGGAGCGGCAACCGCTGACAACGACACCGACCGTGAGCCGGCTGCGAGTGGCTGCGACTCACCGGTGACACGTGTTGTCCACTGGGTGTGTGCATTGAAACTTGTGTGGGTGCTGTATATTTACGTCTTGCTGATGTTGCAGTTATGAAGGACAGTGATCCACAAATTAATTTTCTCTCATGGAGGTTGAGGTCTTTTTGTTGGTTGCCAATAAGAACCATGGCAAGTTTTCTGCGTGAATGTTTTTTATGTTTCTAAAATGTTCTGTTTTATTGTTTAACCTGACCTCTCATGTAGAAGCGTAAGTAAGGCTGGCCTAGCATGTGTGCAGCAGTCACATTAATATCATTATGAAACAGTGTGCTTATATTTACGTGCACTGAAAAGGCTGTATGGTAACTGCGCGTTTTGCTGGTCTCGTGTGTTACATTAGCTGAAGCCACATGCAGCGTGCGTCTGAGGCCTGTAGAGGTGAGTGTTAAAACCAGCATGGCTCATTATTCCAAATTGAGGCTATCGTTTCATGACAAGAGTGCTGACGGCAGATTTTACTTCATTAATGTGCATGCAGGCAGCCCTCTGCGGACATAAGTCACGGACATAAGTCACTGTTTTCATTCATAAAAGGTTTGTCTTTCTACACTTCTTTCTAGTCTACATGTTTGGCACACTTAGGTCATCATCAAAAGAAGTCATTCCTGTTTTCAGGCACATTAAATTCACTATGGAAATATTTTTTATTTTGTGTGTGAGTGCTTTGAAGTCCTGCACTGGTACTCACTCCACAGTGGGGTTGTTTCAATCTTTATTAAGGGCAAAGAGACTGCTGTTGCTGTATATCAAACAGCATAAAATGGTCAGCCTTTTGTTTTGCCGTTGCTGCAACAGGCATGTCTTTGTTGCTACCTGGGAGGTGTTTGTAAATAAAGTGCTGTACATAATACCAAATGTGTTTTCCACTTATATGCACACTTAGCCAGGCCTCATTTTCCTGTCATGCATGTTGTCTTCTCAGATGTGTGCACTGACATGTGTAAGGTACTGTGTACTTCCTTGCATCTTCGCTCACTGAGCACCGCCTTGTGTGTTCATAAAGGCAAAAGGTACGGCTAAAGTGGGTGCACCTGTATTAGCTGATGATAGTGTTCTCTCGTCCACTGCACCATAATTAATGCTAATCACAAAAGTCCTGCTAGAACCGACTTAATTAGGCTTGTTCAAATATGCGAACGAATATTACAGTATTCGAATTCGCTACGATTCAAATTTAAATTACTGGAAGTATTCGAAACGAATAGGTGCATATTAGTCCGCAAGTAATCCCCCCTGTAAAGGTGGTTTCACTGCAGTGCAGGGGTGCTGTACCGCGAATACACCTATCCAGAGAAAATCCGTACTGCCGCAAAACCCCACTTCAAGGTTAAATGATCATATTACCCTCACATCGATTCACCATTTTTAAGTTTTAAAAACTTGTTATACCCTCTTATATGCTCGAAGTATAGCGAATTTTAAAAACGTAGCGTATTTTACAGGTTATACTGAAAGTCAAATCCTGCTACTATTCAAAGTTGCTTCCACTTCCTTTGAACCAAAAAGAATGACGTTTGCCCATGCCTTCTTTCAATTATAAAAACAAAATGTTGTGTAGGTTAGTTGGGTTGTGACAAATATGCCCATTTTTCTTTGTAATATGTGATACACACTATTCGAATTCGATTCGAAATTATTCGACCAAATTACTGTTCACTTCGAATTCACTTCGAACCTAAAATGTACTATTCGCACAAGCCTATAGTAGGGTACAACTTTAGAAGGCAGCGGCATTTCCTCACAAAGGCGGATGCACACGGGTCTCCACCAATAGGCGCGCACTTCAAGTGACGTCATGAGCCGGACGGCCGGTGACCCCGCCTACGGAGAACATGCTGCCATCGTTGCTGCCAGCTCAGCGCGCAAACGACCGATCGTTGGCAGGACGTTGTTTTAAAGACGATAGTCTTTCTTGGGATACCTAAACGGAGAAATTTTGGTCTGTCTGTCCGTCTGTCTGTCTGTCTGTTTGTCGGCACGTCACACGATTCAGCTAGCTGGCCAAACTTTAACCCCCTGCCTTACGACCTCCAATCTTGACCAAGAAGCATGTGTTCATACGGGTGAGCGTGGGCAATTAAAAATCAAATATTACGCATACCTGAGGCACAACATCAATACCTTAGTACTATTCACAGTGTTCCTTTAAAACAAAATCTATAGATACGTAATTATAAAGATTCTAGTGTTTATTACGCGGCGCTGCTGTGTATTTTTTTTTTTTTTTTTTGAGCGGGACTATTTCTTTAGTCGCATGGAGGCAATTGGCTGGTGCGCTTCGGTCATCTGGGCACCCGCCATGTTCCCGGCGCGCCTCTCAGATAGATGGCAAGTACACACACGTGAAGACGCGTGCCCCGAGGCAACAGGCTTGCTCGCTTATACGTGCGTACAGACAGGCGTGCGCACGGGGGGGGGGGGGGGGGGGGAACGCCTAGTGCACGCCGACCGAAGCGCCAGTGGTGGCGAACTTGCTCGTTACTCTCGGGGGCAGTGAGCAGACGTCCGCCGTAGGTTTGTACGTCGTTGTTCGTGTGTCCCCGCTTTGTTCACGTTTTCGGAGTGAAATAAGCAGTGTCCGACGCATGTTTGTGGTGGCCGGAGCTTCAAGATATGTCAAAAAACAATTGCTGTGTGGTGGGGTGCTCAAACACCGACAAAAACTCGCCCGCAACGCGGTTTTACTCATTCCCCGCGAGGCCTTGCTGACATGCCTATCTAACGGGGTCGGCGCTTCTCTGCTTTTAAATACGTCGTGCGGATTCTTTCTGAAACACTAAAGCGCTAACGTACTCACACTACAGCTTTGTACAGTTTGAAGCAGGTTAGCGAGCGAATTTCAAGTTGCTAAAACAGCAGCGGGTAGCGCAGATCGACGGACGTCGCGGGATGGCATCGGCGGCGCGGCGCTAGCTCTCAGTTTATTCACCCGTACGTTTGGCGATTTCCTTATCAGGGGATTCCATCTGCAATATTAATGCCACAACTGATTTTCTTGGTGGCACTTGTTCGGCGATGGCACGTGTAATCAGCGGTAGCAAGATCGCTACATGTGCCGGCATCTCGCCGAGCGAGTTCGGAACATTTAAAATATCAGTCCGCCCATACGATGTGTATTTATTAATGATACGTACAGAAACAACGTGGCAACAAAGGTTGAATTTGAAGAACAACGAGAACTGAACGAGGCGTCGCATCAGTGAACAAAACAAACCCAAACCAGCTACTTACCACGAGCTTTTGAAAGTAAAATTTAGCGTAACTTGGAAAACACTGGTAACACTCACACATTCACACGCTTTCACTCAGGATACACACACCACACATACAGCGCTCACTACACACTGCTCATTGTGCGTGAATGACCTTCATTTATACGTAAAGGAAGATGCGCAAAAAAAAAAAACAATGATCAACAATAGTGCGCATGTGCAAAGAATCAACAGGCGATACAGGAACCAGCCACCACCCAAAAGTTACAAAAAAAGAAATAGATAAAGCCGCTAGTAGCACTAACACCTTGCCTCGAGAAAAGATATTTCCTTTTGATACAACATCACGGACGGCTCGCTAACACAACGATCCTTGATTTTTTCAATAAAGTAAGCTTCTAATGACAGACTTGTTGATGATTTCACACGGTCGCCGAGTCACTTATGCAAAGGCTGAAACGTGGAACGCAAAGGGATGGAGCTGCTTGGGATCCATCGGGTTCCAAGCCTCAAGTGATGCTGTACTTGCATAAGCTCTCCCACAACCTTTAGAAGGTGGCTGCAAGACATGGTGTGCCGCTGGTCTTTTCGGCGCCAGACAAACTCGGTAATTTGTGCCCGCGCATTTGCAATGACAAGAGACGCGGTTGCCAGAAAAAACATGAGAAGCTCTTCGTTAAGTGCTCCACAGGGGTTCTATACTCCATTCCATTATCTTGCGGAAAAGTGTACGTCGGGCAAAACCGAGAGATGCCTAAATGACCGGCTTAGGGAGCATGCGCAAAAAGTTAAGAAAAACGAGGATAAGTACGCGCATCTTGTGGCACATGGTGCCGCATGTGAATGTGAACCACGCTTTACAGATACGCAGGTTCTCGGAAGGAGCGTCAAATCATCAGCACGTCTGTCATTAGAAGCTTACTCTAAATTTTACTTTCAATATGACGAGTTACCAACTAGCCCAACAACAAGTTTCAATACCACGAGCTCCACTTCACAGCTGGGCTTTGTCACGCTGGTCTGCGGGACGCACCTGGCACCCTATACGCACTGGGTTGTCCCAAATTCCGTTACCTTCGTGCACGTGGCCACTTTTGTAGAGGCCCGCGCCTTTCCTGCAGCTGTCACCGCAGAAGTAGCTGTCAGGCACCCGAACGTATGGAAAATCGCAGCCGCGTACTTCAGCCATCCCCTGCAGCAACGCTATGCAATGCGCCGTCGTCTGCTCGGCTCCCCGAGTGTACTGTCGCCGGCGCCCGCTAGGTGGCTTTCAGTGGCGCCTCTATAGGCGGCGCACTACGCGTATACATTGTAGCGGTGGCGATAGGGGGGCGCAAGGTCAGCCCCATACATTGACATAATAGGGAGGGGGTGGGGCTGCGACGAACCTTCGCCCCCCTGAAGGGGAGGGGGGTCTTCTTAAGTTGTACCCGACTATAGACTTGATCAATATTCAAAGTTAGTATGCTTACTTGCTTGCTGGGCTAGTTGGTTCATTGCAATGTAACAGCGTGCAAAGTTGTAAGGCCGATGACACAGACAGATTGTAAAGAGCACTAACTTCCAGCTGTTTTGAGCTGTGCTCGGAGGCAGCTTTGCAGCTGCTGTGCCAGTTGTCACGTGATCATAGAGGGCGGTGGCGAGCTTTGGCCTGGGCAGAGCACACGCGCCACGACGTCGCTACAAGCGCCTCAGTATGTCGACGACGCGCCTACCCCTGTTAGAATGGGGAGGTGTGTTGACCGTGGCGGCGCGCTCATTGCCTAGCGAGGCCCCACTGCGCGTTCTCGCCGCTGGGGGAAATTTGGCGGGTCGGTCAGGGGGCGCGGTTGGCATGTGCCGACTGTGAGCATGGGTTGCTCGTGTCTCGTAGGTAACGGAGCAGCGCAAGTCAGCTGTCGCTGTCAATGAAGTACGGCCTATTTTCTTATCTCTTCCCGATTCCTTGAAGGAGGCGTCAGCGAATGCTGTCGATTTTCGAAGCGCTCTGAAGAATTGAAAAAAAAAAAAAACGCAGAGATGGTGCTTTGTGCCATAGGTTGCGACGGCGGATACAAGGCTTGCGGTGAAAGACTCTCTTTCGTGCACCTGCCGGCAAGGATGAATTTGAAAAGTGGGCACGTGTTATACCAAGGGCCGGCAAGCCACTGCAAAATAATTCTGCACTTTGCGAAAGACATTTTGGCCCATAGGTATTCGTACATGTTTAAATAGAAAAGTTCAGGTTTCTACAAGTGAACACATTTTTAACGGCCTGGTGTGACACATGAGCAGTAGAGCTGCAGTGTGGAAAGACTGATTCAGATGATCGGTTGTTCTTGTACTTACATTGGCATCTTGCTCCACGTGCAATGCATTTGGCCAATGTGCCCCAAATTGGCTGCAGGGAGCATGCAGCTTCTTTCACAAGATCGGTTGTCGGGTTCTACACCAGTACGCGTGTCCATTTTCTGCTGAAAGGGCTAAACCAGCATGCTACGCAGATTAAAGCCAAGAAGCTGAATCCCTGAGTTATGTAATATTTCAATGTGCTGTTTCTAATAAACTTATCAAGCTCAAGCAACCAGTCTTGTAGTCTTGTACTTTAGTGCATTCCTCCACCGCATTGCAGAATAATTGCATTGCCTTCCATTTTTTAAGTACTACAATAAAAGCTCGTTAATTCGAATTTGGTTAATTCGAACTTACGGTTAATTCGAACTGGTCCCGGCACAGCCCTGCGTATTTATATGGGGGAAAACTCCGTATGATTCGAACGCGCTTCGACAACGGTATCCGCAACAGTTAATTCGAACTGAGAGCCCCCGGGCTTTCATCGTTCCTCACACAATTCGACCCAGAGTGGTGCCAATGTGTTGCGCAACCAAGCCAAACCAAATTTACTAGAGATGTAGAACAACAAATCAGCAGCATTTCTCTGCATGCAGATAAGAATTCGGACGCTGCGGTGGAGCTCTTGGGTAAGCTGCAAACGATGGTCATGGAGTGGCGACAGAAGAAGCGCAAGCAAATGCAACTTGCTTAATTACTTTTTTAATTTTGATTGCGTCAACACTTCCATCTAAGTAAACGTAATAATGCGCTGTCAGCGCATTGTGTATCGTCCCTTCTCTGTCCTTGTCGTTTAAGCGCTGTTTTTTTTTTGTCTTTCGTTATGCAACACCAACTGGCCCAACGTCCTGCTAAATGAACGTTGTGGAGCGTCATATATTTCGACATTAAGGCTCCCTGATCACATGCATGTCGCTGCTCGTTTCTGACGTATCACTCACTGATCAAACAATTCTGTTCGCTGTTCGAGCTCCATGAACTAAATTCACGAAATAACCCGCGACAGACGTGTGGCATCGCCTAATTTGTGATAAAGAGTCCAAAGGTAGCTTCTTTGGGTTCTGTCCGCACAGTGTGGCGCGATGTCCGCTCATTCTAGCGCCCTCCCTTTCGTTTTATAGTCCCCCTTCGAGTTCGAATTAACGAGCTTTTACTGCATTACAATCGAAAATGTATAACTAATCAGCGAGTGACAAACGCAGGGTTGTTCCAACCTGCTGGTCTGCGGGGGATTCCTCTAAACTACTTTTCGCCTGACAAGCGCGCCCACCTCTCAAGAAATCGCCGCTCGAAATCGAACTCTGTATCGGCTGCGTGGTCGGCGCTTGTAGATTACGCGTGAAATTAGAGCGCTGAATCATTTCATCAATTTCTAGACGTCTAAAAGACTAAATAAATAAAAGAAAACACTGCAGCGGTAAAACTGAGCGCGGTGGAATCATTTGCCCGCCCAGAGGTAAGCAGACGACGCGAGAAAAGCACGGCGCCATGCACGGCGCCCCCCGCCGGCAGCGCCACCTTCACGTGGAACGCGCTTTTGGGCCAGCCATCGGAGGCCGGTCATCACACCTCCCCATTCTAGCCACCCTACCCCTGTTTACAAACGCGGAATACGTCTACAGACAGCACGAAGGTCACTGTACTCGCTGCAGCGGCCGCGTTTGCGAAAGGAGTGAATAGCTAGTTAAAAGAGCCCAAAAAAGGGGCTAGTTGAAGTAACAGCTGTGACAGTTCGCGCTCAACATCTGTGTACCTGTGCGTCCTTCATCAGTGTGTGTTTTAACAGCGCGCAGTAAAGTTTCTAGCTGCTTGCCGTACTTTCTGTGACATTCCAATTCCTTGCTATCGCATTCATTGCTTCGCCCTTGAGGCGAAAGTGTGACTTTTTATGTGAACACGGCTTCCGTACGGAAGCCGAAACGTAGTTTTTTAGAGTTTTAATCCTTTTGATTTTGGTCGGTGCTTATTTTTGTTTTTTGGACAATTATAAAATGCGCGTCAGTACTCGATCCTTTAAAGTGCCGGCAGTATAGCAGTAAATTAGTTCGTAAATCCTCTCGTCTTAAGTCTTTTAGGGCGAAAGATTTGAATGTCTTTGTTTCAGGGTTATGCGATCTCCAAAATATATAGTCAAAGAATAGAAAAGCATGCGAGCTGCGTGCCTACTTAGTTCAAGTCGTCCTTGCTGCGTCGCGTGAGTGGAAAAAAAAACAAAACAAAAAAAAAAACATGGTTGATCCCTCCGTCACAGGAATCGGTATAACACGAAAGTGAACGTTAAAAGGATAAAAAACTTGAGCTTGTTGGCATGACTTCATCGTAAAATATAGCGCGGGCACACGGGAACAGAAAGACAGACAGGACTTCGCGCTGGCTAACAACATGAGCGTTTATTAGATGTGAAGCATCTTATGGCAAGCTTAATCCGGTGGTGGTGGTGGTGGTGGTGGTGGTGGTGTGCCGCGTGCCCCACCCTTAGTGCGCATGCGCAAACAGTTAAAGAAAAAATAAAAATAAAAAAACCCTCTCCCCCTCCTCTCTCCTCTAGGCATCCCCTCCCCACGGCAACCCACACCCTCACTGCGCATGCGCCTCCCTTCCTCTCTCCCCCTCTTACATTCCCCCCCTCTCTCCATCCCTGCCCGCGGCGTCTAACTCCCCCTGCGCATGCGCGTCCCCCTCTCTCTCCTCTCCTACGCTCCCCCCTCTCTCCCTCTCGCATCCCTGCCCACGGCGTTCACACTCCCACTGCGCATGCGTGTCACCCTCTCTCCTCTCCTCCCGCTTCCCCCTCTCTCGCCTCGCGACGCCGACGAGGCAGCGTCTGCTAGCGAGTTTCTTGGTTAAAAAAACCGACTGCTCGCGCTGCACAACCGTTCACTGGCCATCCCGTATATATGGCAATGGATCTTGACCTCCAAGGTGGTGCCGGTGGAAGATTTCTCCCTGTGCGTTGTTGAACAATAAAAATTCGCAGCGTGCGCGTTAACTAAAAGCGGAGTGCGGGTCTCTGTGTCCAGTCGGAGTTCTTCTGTGTCTCATTGCCCATTTGCAGCAATTGGCATGTTCCAGTAGGAAACACCGCTCCATCACTGCGTGCTTTGCGCCTCCTCCAGCTTTCTCCTGCGCAACGCTGCGATAGGGCCAGCGTCAACGCCACCGCCAGTGTAAACGTTAGCGCCCGCTGCTTCACATCTACATATGGTTCCCTTTAGCGGGAGATGGTAATTTTTTCGTGTGAACAAATGTGTACGCTTCCCTTTCCAAGGAAGGGGAAGCCCTGCGCACACGTCTCGACTGGTACATGAAAATGCAAAGTTCAGTCACGGATATAATTAATCTTCTTGACGATTGACGGTGCGCTTACACATGATGGCCCAATGGAATGAATCATGAACGCCTCATAGATTTCCCGGGCGCGGAAATCGCGATATCTGCGTAAGATGCGCGTCTCTTCAAAACTCGGAGTGCATCCACACTCGGCACAGTGAATTGCCAGATTGCTTCCAGTTTTGTCCTTGAGATGGTTTTTGTGCTCTCGAAGCCGGTCGTTAACGCAGCGGCCAGTTTGACCAACGTAGCGGCCACCGCAAGACGTTGGTACCTCGTAGACGACTTCAGTCTTGCAAGGCACAAACAGCGTAGCATGTTCGAGACGGCATAACCTCGTGCTGCAGATGACAGGGCAAGAGTGACAGTCATACCCTATCTGCACGGTGTTTCACACAATATCAAGAAGGCTGCTGCACGTGCCAGCGTAAGGGTGGTGTTCTCGGCGCCAGTCAAATTGGGATCACTGTGTAAGAAAGTGAACGCCCCTCGCCCAAATCGTTCTATTTGCAAGAAGCAATCTGCCTAACTCTTTTATTATCGTGCTTTTCTTACTTTGTTACAACATGAACCAGACAGGACGTAGGGCTAATGCTATAGCACAGGATGGCTTAGTTATGCCAGTGAATTCAATTTAAGATCGCCAAAAGTAATAAATGCCATTTGCTACCACACCTTGTGCGAAGCTGAGGTTACGAATTTTTTCGCCAAAGGTTGTGGATTAGTATTTGAGTTGCGCTTCGGTGAGTGAACTGGTAGTAAACCCTTAGCTTATAAATAAAAAATGCGCACCATCTTTTCTCGGCACTTTCATAGGGGAGAATGTCGAACGGTATCCGTTTGTATATAGACAACAAAGAAATTACACTTTTTGGCGAGCAAATCTGCGCGAAAGCATTCACTGACTGACTGTCGAGGATGCTCTGTATTCCCAGAAGCATTTTCGTTTTGTGAAAACAAGTCGCAGTTCAAGACTTCTTTTAACTTGTCATAGCTTAAGCAGTCGCTTCAGTTGTTCATCAACACAACATATTACGCACGCTCAAATACGTTTGAGGGACATTTACCACTGAAATTTTGACTTGTCACTGGCCCATGATCAAATTTTAAAAGCCTGAAAGGAAAAAAGAAGCCGGCATAAATAGCCCCCTCTGCAATAGCTGCCAGACAGGACGGCCAACAGTCCGTTGTCAATGAACGGGAACCGAAGTCAGGCTTTTCAAAATATTCCGGACCGGCGCCAGGGGGGGGGGGGGGTGCTCTGCCCCCTAATAATTAAGCTGTCCGGAGGGTGCCCGAGCGCCCCCCGTAGTCTCCGCCTATGTCAACGACTAAGGGGAATAATCAAGATAAAAGCTCTGTGGTAGCTGAAGTAGTTAACATAAACCCGAACATAGCCTACAGTGAATCATGCGCAAAGACGGCATCAACAAACACATAATAAACACTAGTACTCGATATGCGCCCATGAAAAAGCGTTGTCGTTTGAGGAGACAAACGGCAAGGTGTGCACTCTCCAGTAACTGGGTAACATATACACTTCTGCTCATACATACAATGCCACACAGCGCTTCAGAAACGCGAGAAGCAGAGCTCGTAGCTTGAGCCATGAACGCGCGAAGGCGTCCCGCTGTCCGCTGGCGTGTCGCGCTGCAACAAAGCATTCACTCAAAATGTATTGAAACGAAATGGACTGGAAATTGGGGAGCGAGCCTCCGCGGCACGGGGGTAGGACGTCTCAGCCAGCGTTGAGGACGTGATCAGCCAGCGTTCGTTCGTTCAACGCTGGCTGAGACGTCCTACCCTGACGCTGCCGCGGAGTCTGGCTCCCCAAGAACGAACGAACGAACGCTGGAATCGAGGCACCCTAGCCTCCGAGTCTACCAACGCGCGTCCTGTCAGCGCTCGTTAGTGTCATGGTGCAGTACTTCACTTCACCGCTCCAAGACGGCGACACAGCCCCACGCGAACAAGGTCAGTGTGAAAGGGACAAGATGTGAAAGGTGCAGGGTATGTTGGTTCTAGTTCACTTTAATATAAGCCACGTTTGTAAAGACTAGTGTGTGCGCGTCGATGGCCTAGTAGTTAAAGCGCCCGAGTGCCACCGTCGCGGACAGAGATGTCGTGGGTTCGACTCTCAGTTAATCCATTTAACAGTGGCATCCAACAGTTACATCCAACTTCTGTTTTCAAGCTGGATGATGTTCTGGAAGAAATAGGAACCACTGAGCCTCTATTTGAGACAGCCACGACGATCTGTCCATCGATTCTTTCTTCGAGAACTTCAATTGTGCGTGCGGAAGATTTCAGCTCGCTCAATCGGCTGTGCGTGTTACTGCCCTTGTTCAGCGGTTCGTCCACAATGCGTCGAGAAGGATCCCTCTCCGAAGTGGAATCCTTACAACTTCGGAGCTTGAACAGGCCGAGCATTACTGGCTTCGACTCGTGCAAGACCAGACCTTCAGAGCCGAAATCCAGTTTCTCGAGAAAGGGAAAGGACTGCCAGCAACGTCACCAGTCCTTCGCCTGGTTCCATTCCTGTATTCAGATGGACTCCTTCGTGTTGGTGGGCGTCTCGACCTGCTCAGCGCCAGCCCCGACATTCGGCATCCCATTCTTTTGCCGTCCGAACACAAGTTGACAGCACTGATTATTCAAGCTGCTCATGCTCGCACTCTTCATGGTGGCATCGAACTCACGCTAACTGAACTCCGCGCAAGATTTTGGGTGTTGAAAGGACGGAAAACCGTAATGACCGTAATTTCGCAATGTTTGCCTTGCAGAAAACGGCGATTGACAGCGGGGTCTGCCCCAGTAGCACCATTACCACCAGAGAGAATAACCGAGGCTCAAGCTTTTTCAGTTGTTGGTGTAGACTACTGCGGCCCACTTTACGTTCGCACAGCGGGGAAATCAAACAAGTCATACGTACTGATACTTTCGTGCGCCGTGACACGAGCTGTCCACCTCGAGCTTACGTCTGATATGACAACGGCGACTACAATTCTCGCCTTTCGACGGTTTGTTGCGCGGCGAGGGGTTCCAGCACTGGTGTATTCGGACAACGCCCAGACTTTTCGGTCTTGCGCACGGAGTTTCAAGGCGGTCGCCCCTTCCTTGCAAGAGTACGCCGCCACCACTCGTATCCAGTGGAAATTCATTGCGGAACGAGCTCCGTGGTGGGGTGGATGGTGGGAGCGCCTTATTCGAACCACAAAAGACGCCTTGAAGAGGACCTTGGGACGTAGCAGCCTGGATGCAGAGGGCCTCGTGACAATCTTATGTGAAGTTGAAGCCGTTATTAACAGCAGACCCCTGACGTACCTGGAGGATGACCCCAACGAACTGCAGCCTCTGACTCCGGCGCACTTTCTGCTCGGAAAACGAGCAATCGCCATGCCGGAGCCGGGTGTTAACGCAGAGACCTCAACTCACGCTGAACTTCAGCGACGTGTTCAATACCGGAAACGGATCAGCATGGAGCTTTGGCGGCGATGGAAGAGTGCATACTTGTTACAACTCAGGTCAGCGCACTACCGCCCGGACCAAGCTTCATCACCAATTCACGTAGGCGACGTTGTCATCGTGCATGAAGAAAACACTTCTCCGACCTTCTGGAAACTCGGGCGAGTGTCGTCGCTGCATCCCGGACGAGACGGGGTAGCCAGAGCCTGTTCCGTGCGTTTGGCAACGGGTCACGTGGTGAACCGCCCGCTACAAAAACTCTACATGTTAGAAGCAGCGAAATGACTTTGCTAACGTTCGTCCCCTCCCCCCTCGGAGGATGTTGAAAATAAAGGAGTAGGTCAGGGGCTTGGGGAGGCACGAGAGAGAGGAAGAGGAAGTTGGGTATTCGGAGCGAGCCCTAAGGAAAAAGACGTGTTCCTGACCTGCGACCACGGGTCCTCGTTATTAACACTTGTCATCTGCATTTTACTGACGTATTTCTGTGACGGAAATGCGTCAGTGAAGTTTTGGTGACCCCGGTGTAAAACACTTTCGTGTTAAGAAAAAAAAACAAAAAAAACTCAGTAGCCATTCCGCCATCGGGAATGTAGGGGCAAGCGAAGCAAGGTTGCCAGATCCTCGAAGAAAAAAAGAGCCACAAAATTTAGCAAAGTAGCCAGAACAGTAGCCAACTGCCAGCCGTTATTTTATTTTGGAGCCAGAAAAGTAGCCAAACATGATTTTAGTTTAACTGAATTATCACTACGTTCTGACGCTAAAAAAATACAAAAATATACATCACAGCAATGTTTACCACATCACAACAGAGTAAAAAAAAAAAAAAGACCTGATGACTTCCTGGAGTGGGCATTAAGATTAGAAAATCGGCAATTAATGCTGCACCGACAGTCAAGTGTTCGTATTCGAGTTCACTTTTGCCGGCATGCACCGCGGCACCGTAAATTTAGAGCTTGTAACACCTTTCAGACGTTGTCCAAATTTGATCCTGATGATCGCTAGGAGAAGTTCGTGTGACATTCTATTCCTTAAGTCCCTTTTTGTGACAGCCACAGCAGAAAACACTCGTTCCGCTTATGCGTTAGGTATGGGGAGAACAAGGAGTTTCATTGCACCGTCTGCAGCAGGGTTGCCGTTGGTGGCTACTTTCCGCCAAATTGGCTACTTTTCGACCCCGTCTTCTGGCGACAAAAATTTGCAGTTGGCGCCATGGCTATTTTCTGGCTACTTTTAAAGTGCTGAGTTGGCGCATTAAGTAGCCTTTTTTTCTCATTTTTGCAGACAAAACACATTGTGTTTAAGCTTTTCTCTCGCTTCAGCGGATACGTACGGTCGTCTTCCAGCCACCAGTAGGCTGGTGCGCATCGAGGCACCCTTTACGCGACGCTTAGCTCGTCTCCAAATACGGAGTGGCGAAGTTGCGTGCATGGTGACGAACACGTGGTCAGCTCGGTGCTCAAGCTTCCCGCCATATATTGTGATGCTACGTGCAAGTTTTACGAATAATTCTGATGCGCAGTGCGTGTTCTCGTGTAAATGGGAAAACAGACATCTGCAACAGAATTTAGCTGGCCTGTTCATCTACAACCAGAATTTGGTCTGCAGCTTCAACGAAAATCTGTTTCAACTTTACATGTTCCTTCTGACTTGCTGGCTGGAATATTCTAATATAACTTTGTGTCTGGCAAGAACTCATATTTTCTACATATATATATGCACGCGTAATGAATTTATCATAATTCGTTCACTTAATTTATTTCCAACTTATCGGTGGCTTTCTATGCTCTTACTTATTCAAAATGGTATTATTTATTGATCAGTACTAAAGAATCTGCTCATAATGCCACTTCTGTTCCACTTGGATACAAATTTGGCGATAATATTAAATGGCATGGCTACTTTTGGCTACTTTTGGCTTGAGTTCTGGCTCCTTTTCATGTCCACCGAACGGCAACCCTGGTCAGCACCTGACGCATCCCGGTAGGTGTGTATTTTGATCCAGAATTCCACTGCTGGGTTGTCGGCACTCACATCCTCAACTTGATGAAGGTGCCGTACTTGCTACTAAATGCGGGGCTCCGGGCAACCAAATACGTCTTTTGGCAAGGTTTTCAAAGCATTCATCCTGTCTCCCTCATTTTTCCTTCTGCGTGCGCAGCAATTCGAGTTTTTGAGTATGAACCAACTAGTCTGCCAAGAAGTATGGCTTGTATCCATCAAGACAAAATCCTGCCGACGTACTCATGGCTGCAGCCTGCAGCCCAGTAGGGGCGGGAATGCTTGCTCCACACCGGTCCTGTGGCGATGGCCCTGACAAGCACGCATGGTCTAGAAGGGGGTAGACGCGCGCGCTGCGTTCGCTGGGCCTCTCTAGCTGGTACTTCTCGACAGGCTGCGAGTTTTTGCGCTGCTGTCGCATTTCTAAAACGGTGCCTGTACGTCGCCCAGCCTAGGCTCGGAACTTCATTCCACATGGCTATGGGTACCACTAGGCTTTCGCCCTCACATACTGGGAAAATTCCTAGTATCGCCCACAAGTTTTAAGTGCGTAGCACTTTAGGTGCCCGGCTTGTCGCACGTAGATCTCATATGTGGCGTGACCATGCTCATAATCGTGCTCCACACAAGCATAAAACAAGGCTAGCAATGCTGAAAACGGGTTAAACATAAACGAACAAGGTGTAAAACAGTATGATTATCATGAATAATCTAGAAGTAATCGCAGTATTTAAATCGCTGAAAATGCTTCGGAAACTTGCGGCTGACACCCGTACCGCACAAGAGCGGGCGCCAACGCCGCGCCATGCGCCGGAATGCTCCTCCCACCTGCGCTTCGTTGCTACATCAGAAGGGGGGAAACAATTAACCTGAATGAACTCGCTGCAGACGACACGTTTCTCCACTACCGCATACAAGCAGGAACTCGATAAAGCACAGCAAAAAGTAGCGCGCATGTCGCACAATTCGCGAATCTCCCCAACAAGATTCGACTCATGCCGGAGAAACCGTACATGCTTACCTCAAACATTACGTCATCGCCAGTTTAGTGAACGGAGAAGTGGGAACTCTTAGAACGGAAATCGCTGGGGGCCCGTGCTACGCACTTCGTCAGGTTTCACAGGAGTGGAGCTCTATTTAGCACAGGATTTATAACTACACCAATAGCTATACACAAGTTTTAAGTTTTAAATGCGAAGCATTTCTTAGCGAACTTCGGCGAGTTTGAGCGTATCTATCTATCTATCTATCTATCTATCTATCTATCTATCTATCTATCTATCTATCTATCTATCTATCTATCTATCTATCTATCTATCTATCTATCTATCTATCTAGCCGCCTACGACTTTGTGCTCTCCTGGCCGTATCGTTAATGGGATTTATACCAAATTTGGTATGGCATAACATGACCGTATGACGAACATAAATGGCTGGTCATATCATGAAAATCATGACTAAATTGTCATGAAAAGTATGATTTACATGCCACGCTCATGGGGCGTTCGCGGCCGTTTCGTTAGCTTGATATACACCAAATTTGGGATTGAGTGACGTGACTGTATGACGAACACAAATGGCAGATGGTAATATGCAAATAAGGACGTGCATGTCATGAACAACATGATTTGATTTACATGCCACGCTCACGGCGAGCTCGCGGCCGTTTCGTTAGCTTGAGATACACCAAATTTGGTATTGAGTGGCATGACTGTATGAGGAACATAAATGACAAGTGGCAATATGGAAATCATGACATGTCATGAGCGACATGACTTGCATGCCACGCTCATGGCGCACTCGCGGCCGTTTCGTTAGCTTGAGATACACCAAATTTGGTATTGAGTGACATGACTGTATGACGAACATAAATGACAAGTGGTAATATGGAAATCATGACTCGTCATGTGCGACATGACTTGCACGCCACGCTCATGGCGTGCTCGCGTCCGTTTCATTACCTTGATATTCACCAAATTTGGGATTGAGTGACGTCACTGTATGAGGAACATAAATGACAAGTGGCAGTATGGAAATCATGACGTGTCATGAGGGACATGACTTGCATGCCACGCTCATGGCGTGCTCGCGGCCGTTTCGTTAGCTTGATATACACCAAACTTGGTATTGAGTCACGTGACTGTATGACGAACATAAATGACAAGTGGTAATATGGAAATCATGACTTGTCATGTGCGTCATGACTTGCATGCCACGCTCATGGCGTGCTCGCGGCCGTTTCGTTAGCTTGAGATACACCAAATTTGGTATTGAGTGACATGACTGTATCACGAACATAAATGACAGGTCCTAACATGTAAAACATGACATGCAAATTTTTTCTTTGATGTGGCAAGCTGTTCCGAGGTTTTCGGCGACACTTGTCCGAAGCCTGCAACAGAGCAGAGACCAAGAAAAAATTCGTTGCTGTAGCTGCCGTACCACGTCAGCCTGCGTCTAGAGTGGTTATCTCCAGTCGTGGTATGTGGAGAACAGGTACTTTTGTCACCGGCGAATCTGACACAAGATCTGCCCGTTTTTGGACTTGCTTAGCGACGAAAATGGTTTGTTCGTCGGCCTTCGAGGTATTAATTGAGAAAGAAATTCAACCGAAATTGTCGGCTCTATCGGGCCCGTAGCCAGGGAGGGGGTGCCCTAGCCCCCCCCCCCCCCCCTCGATATTCGGATGGAGGGGGTGTTTGACGGATAATAAATTATGAAAATAGGTGTTTTTCAAGGCGTTCAACAAGTGGGCTCCACCTGAAAAAAATTCCTGGCTACGGGCCTGGCTCTGACGTTCGGTGCACTCCGTAGAAGTACGCAGTTCCTCAACGCGCACCTGCATCTAAGTACGCGGAACCTGTTTATCTCTAGCAGTAGTAGTGCAAGCGGTGAGCCGTAAAATAAGATAGCGCGTGTTGAAGTCACGTGCACCAGCGGTGACAGGCACAATGTTCCTAAGGAATGATTTCCACTTATGGCTAATAATATGTGAGGTTTTACGTCCCAAAATTACGATATGATTATGAGGGACGCCGCAGTGGAGGGCTCCGGAAATTTCGGCCATCTGGATGTTCTTTAACGTGCACTGACATCGCACAGTACACGGGCCTCTACCATTTCGCTTCCATCGAAATGCGACCTGCCGCGGCCTTGATCGAACCCGCTACCTTCGGGTCAGCATGCAGCCATGCACCGTAGCCACTGATCCACCGTGACGGACTCCACTTATGACTGGCATTAAGGACAGAAAAGCGGCTTTGAATTCACACTGCCACGTTGTCATTCAAGCATTATCCTGGATGCATGACTGTAGAAGTGTGCTTAAGATATATAACGAGACAGAATGAAGCGTTCGATGGCGTTTACTTGTACTAAAAATGTTTCCAGAAATACACAGTGGTCGTCAACAAGCGTTTAAAAGCGAAGTATGTGCTCTGAACTGTATACACAGGGGATTATGACAAATATCAGAGACAAGCAGAGCTGGCGGCGAAAACGTGGTACAGCGTATAGAACCAAGAAGAAACTGCCGTACGTGACGAGTGGCTGTATATGTTCTACTGCAGTTCTCAGCGAAGAGAATAAGGCAGCAGCATCCAGCAACGAAAACCGACTTCGAAAATGCCGGCCAGGAAGCCGATCAAGTTGCTCGCGAACAGTGCCTCATCATCGGCAAACCCTCCGTACACCATCCAAAGTCCGAAAATGGCGATTTTCCAGAGGCCGATCTGCATCGGCGGGAACATTGGGATGGCGGAGATTGGAAGCAGGTTGTACGCCACCGAGTACATGAACGCCACCTGACCCAGCTGCGCTGCACCCATCATCGACGGCACAATGTACATCAGCATAAGCACCGCTACCAGTGGCAATGCTGGGCGGGCGCCCTTGAGTGAAGACGCGGTGCATCGTCGCGTTGACGGTCGTCAGGATGAGACCGCAGGCGCTCACGAGCGTCACTCTGGCGTCGCCAGTGTCGCGGCCGTAAAGCAGCCAGATGAGTGTGACCATGATGCCCACAATGAGAGGCGAGAAAATGCGACGTCAGCCGAGCTTCTGGCGCGACCGATTCTCCAGGAGATGGACAGGCTCCCGACGAAGCTGGCGATGGTCAGGGCGCTGGCGATGTCACCAATCCAGTCGCGAGTTGCTTCCATGGCTGCAGTTCTGGGTGTTCTGAGACGGAGCAGAGCGGACTGCTTCGTTTTAGCTCGATATTTATATCGTTCATTTTTCGCAAAAATGAAAAGATAGCAACGATATTTTCCCTCGTTTAGCCGGCAGGTCATGATGAATCACTCTGCGGCCGAATGTGTTACGTAATGTACGATTTAAAGCAGGAGACGATAGCGTTGGAATTGCTTATAGCTATCATATTCGTTTGGCCGACATGCAGTGTCATTTGCACGTTATTACGAGGAAATATACTGCTCGTGCCTTACGTACTGTATGCGCTAAAGGCAAAGCTGTTGGGCGCGAGGCCCACCAATGGAGACGCGGGCGCTACAATCTGTGTGACGTCCTAAGTTGCATCACGCGATCCCAGCTTGCTCTGACGGGCTCCGTGGCTCTGGCAGCAGTTTGACCGGCTGGGCGCGGTCGCACGCGCACTATCTTGACAGGCACCAGCAGACGGCTCACACCATTGTACGTGTTCTATTCTTCTTTGTTTGCGTTAAAGTGTGATAGGGAAATTTGCTGCGCTCGACGGACCCGGCCAAGCGTATTACCAATGACTGGGTCGCCCACGTCATGGAACTGCATAACTCATGAACGCAAAACGCAGTGGGGTTGTGCGGGGACCCTGGTGCGTACGTGACGGAATCCCGCATTTCGATAAAGTTTCATCTCTGTTTCTGATGGGTCAGAGAACGAGTACAGAGAGAGAGAAAGAGACAAGAAATAAAGCAAGAAAGAAAGTAAGGAAGGAAGAGAGGGGGGAAAGAGAAAGAAAGTGAAAGAGAGAAATTGTTGGCTGAAAATTTCTAGACATAGCGGGATTCGAAGTCTCGTGACCACGATCCGACGGTAAGCATCGTAACCACTCGGCTATCCAGGCACGCTAGCAGAGCATAACATAGCCTTGTATAGCACAGTATATCAAGGGACTGGGAAAAGGAAGGGTGAGGAAGAGAGATGTGAGGAGAGGGTGAGGAGGAGGGGAAAGAGTAAAGTATAGCATAGACAGAAAGAGAGACATAAAGGTAAAGGAAAGACAAACAGACAGAGAAATATATAGTGGCTGAGATAGGAAGAGGAAGCGAGAAATACAGAGAGAGAGAGAAAGAAGAAAGAAAGAGATAGATAGAAGGAGAAATGGCAAATTAATATATTGAGAGAGAAAGAAATAGAAATAAACGGAGACACAGACG